>RCIC01000004.1:9707500-9757500 GCA_018883505.1 Ceratosolen fusciceps
GCGATGATTCATCTTTGGTTTTACAAGCACTTGTTCGACCCCCTTCTGACAGGTGCTAATTAATGGAATTATATTTATACGCATCTCCATACTTAGGGCCGCTCTGCATATTTATGGGAGAGAGCGATTCCTGCTACGTCTATACGCGCTGCAGCGTGTGCGTCCGCTGCAGCGCGTGTACGATCCCGTAGGGGCGTGGGTGTAGCCGTGCGTACGTGTTAGTCGGAGACAAGCCATTGTCGGGTAATTTAATAAGCATAATACGCAAACAAATAAAGCAAACACTTTAGGCGGGTTCCGGCTCTTAGCCAGCAGAATGCGGGAGATGAATTTAAAGGACAAAAAGGTAAGGCTTCGGCGGTAGGGTTAGGGTAAGAGCTACGGCTACGGCTACGGCTACGGCTACGGCTACGGGTTAGGAGGGTGGTTAGGAGGGTGGTTGGGTGGAAGCGAGGGATGGTGGGAGGAAGGGCGGAAGGGAGGAAGGGTGGGAGGGTGGAAGGGTGGGAGGTAGGTAGGTAGGTAGGTAGGTAGGTAGGTAGGTAGGGGAGAACGGGAGGAAGGCGGGTCGGGAAGGAATAAAGGGAATAACGGGACACGGAGCCCCCGAATTGAAAATATCCTCCCGAGTCGGACGGTGACGGGGCGTTTTCCATTTTCTGAGCTTGATGCCTCTATCGGGGCGAGCCTCCGGAGGATCGAGAGGACGGCTTCGAAGGCGTCATTAGTACGGGCCACGTAATAACAGGAGAGGACAAATTAATTCCCCGGCGCTCGATTAGTCCGGGGTCGGTTAGGCTCGGCCGGGGCCATCTGGCTACGCGGAGCCATCGATCCGGACGCCCGAGGAGGACGTCCCCCAATGGCTCGCCCTTCCGACGTACTCCGCTCCTCTTTCTCTCTCCCACGGAATACGACGGGATACGCGCTCCGCGCGTCCTCCTAAGGCCGTTAAGGACCGCCGCGGAAAAATAAGGGGCGTACTGCGTCCGACGGTGATGAACGGGATTTTTTCGAGGGCTGCACCCGAGGGAGAGTGGCGGACGGGGAAGAGGATAGGCGGACAGACACCGTCGACTGCCGCTCTGAAGAGGGCGGGCTAGCGGAGGGCTGAACTCGTCGACGGTACGAGCTGGTGGCGGGTTTAGAAAGAGGAGGGAGGATTCGCTGCGGTCGGTCCTCAGGGTGATCGGGGACGCTGAATCATCGGGCCGAGGCGGGGCTCCGACGCTATCGACGTATTCTCCTGACGCGTTTATTTTTGACGCGACCCGGAGCGCCGAAGGGCTCCGCGGCCCCGGAATCTCGTTACGCCTGCGATCGAAAGCGACGACGCGGATTAAAGGGTGATGCACCAACCGGTCGCTCGCCCTCGCGGCAGCCGGCAATCTCGCGTCTGCCTCTCCTCTCTTCTCCCATCCCCCTCCCGCCACCCCATCCCTGCCGCCGTGATCCCGCCTCTCCCGTCCCCCCTCCCGCCGAGCCCCTGCGTTGATGGAAGCCATCGGCCTCGGTCGTCTATCCGCCGAATCCCCCCCCGGGCTTTTTCCACGGGGAAGCGCTTCGATCCCCCTCACTCCCATCCCCGAGCGGAGGTGCACCCTGGTCGCTGCCCCTCGCCCTGTCCCTCGCCACGGCTTATCGGAGCCGGAGCGTCTTATCGCAGCGCCGTTACGACCTACCGGATCTCATTTCGAGCGCGTCAGCCGTCTACGGGGCCGTCGGCTCGTATCTCGCGGCCAGGATCTCCGGGCGCTCTGTTGGAAGCGGCTCAGCGGCTCCTCGAGCGTGCGAATGAATGAGGCGTCGGCGGGGTCGGCGGGGAGGGTTCGGGCCCAGACTTCCGATCTCATTCTGCCGATCGTCACCGCCCCTCCCCACCCCCCCCCTCGTCTCCCGATCCTACGCCCGCCCTCACATCCTCGCTGCTCGCGTAAACGCGTGAGAAAAAAGAGCCCTGGGGCGAGGAGACATTAGCCGTGGCGCGGTAAGGTACACCTGAGTGCGTGGATCCTTTGAGCCGCGTTTACACGAGCCGTGCCGCGACAGCTGCGGAAAAGCTGTTCTTCGTCTCTCTCTCTCTCTCTCTCTCTCTCTCTCTCTCTCTCTCTCTCTCGAGGCGCGGGACCCTTCGTCCTCTGTTTATGTGTGTTTAAGAGGCCCGGAGAAAAGAGTCGGGTGGACAGGATGTGGGTACACGTACTACAGTAGTGGTGTTAGTGCGCGCCGACCGAAAATTTCGCCCTTCTCTTTACACTGTCCGTACCGTTGCACGCGCGCACGTACGAAGAGAGAGAGAGAGAGAGAGAGAGAGAGAGAGAGAGAGAGAGAGAGAGAGAGAGAGAGAGAGAGAGAGAGAGAGAGGGAGAGAACTTTCCTCCGCACGGGCACTCGGTACACATGCCCGGCGATTCGGGCCTGTCTGACTGGCTCTCGGCTTCGCGGGGGCCCCTTCCGCATGAATTACCCGCCGACCACTGAGAGCCTCGGGGCAGAGGGAGTGCGTATACGAGAATGCGAGCGGAGGTACGAGCGTGGAAGTCTGTGCGGGAGCGGTAGAGACGTAAGACATGCCCAAAGGACCCTTGGGAATGGAAATTGACTGCGGGAAGGCTGCGTCAGGGTCGATTCTCGTCGGGTGGAAGAGGACGGTGCGAGGGGGTGGCCGCTCGGAAGGAGAGAGACAGCAGGTCTTAGCGAAGGCCAAGCAGTCGAGGAAGACGGGAAGGCGCGTTTCATTGATTGCTTTTCTTTTCTTTTTCAAATAGCCAGGGCAGGCAAGAGTGGCCGGAGCATCGGCGGGGGTCCGAGTGCCGAGGCCCCGGAGCTGCTTTTAATTATGAATCCGAGGCGAGCCGCTTACGTGCTTACGTGGACGGCCTTAATTAACCGGGTGATAAATCGTCGCGGCCGTTGGTGTTTTCCACCCAGAGCTCCATCTCTCCCTCTCCCTCCCTTCCCCCTCTCTCCTTCTCCCGCTCTCCTTCTCCCGCTCTCACTTTTCCGCTATTTTTACCAGTAGTACAACGAGCATAACTCGGACTTGTTTTTATTAAATATCGCACCGGTTTTTCGTCGACCTTGGACCATTAGCCCCCGTTTAAGTAGAGCCGGCCTCTCTCGGAGGGCGGTTCCGACGCTCCAGAGATTTTTCTAATACTAATGACGCTCGCTTCCGGTGAGATATTCAGCTACCTCTCTCTCTCTCTCTCTCTCTCTCTCTCTCTCTCTCTCTCCCCTCTCTCTCCCTCTCGCTCTATTAAATGCTAAATGATAAGTGAGAAGAGCATGTTCTCTCTCTCTCGTTCGCCGGTTCTCCTTCCGATGGCTTCGTACGATCCCGCCCCGTCGAACCACCTCGTCCGCTGCCTCGTCTTATTTGTTTTCGTTAGGAGGCCAGACGAGGTGCTCGGCGGGTAGACGGTTCCGAGGGGCAATATCCTAGCTTTAAATTCAATTTAAATTCAGGCTTCTTCGCCGTCCTGCATAAAGTTAATGATTACTAGCCTCGGATGAAATTGATGCTCCTCTCGGAAGTGTGAATTCCGACGGGACGAAGATACGTAAGATATTAAAATGCGAAGCGCAGAGGATTCGCTGAGCTTTTGACTCTCCATTCCAGCTAATGGATAAGGAATAAAAGGGCGTGGAGGGGAGTTGGAGGGAGCGGGGGGGGGGGAGTTTACAAGAGCCGCGGACGTTAAAAATTACTGGGTCCGCACCGAGCGAGCGAGCGAAGCCACCGAATGCCTCCGTTATAATTCAATTGAGCGAATTTTAGGGAGTTCAGGGGGAGTCTAAGGGAATTTAAATGAAACGTCAAACAATGCTCGGACCCTTAATATTCGAAGAATCTCGCTGACGGGGCCGGCTGGGGTCGGCCGTTCCGAGAGGAACGAGGGCAGAGGAGAGGGTAAGGCGCGCATTAAACCTGCCAGTACCCCGTGCTCGAAATCAGCACGAGGCCATTAATAAGTTTTAATAAAGGGGATCGATAGCCGGTCCTTTGCTACTTAGTCCCTCAAGGCTATACGAGCGCAGCCGCTCGTGGTCTGTAATTAATCCGAAATTGCGCGATCAGCACCGATACATTTGCCCGATTAATTGGCAAGCGGCCGGTAATAATTTCAGTTTTTCCGTGACGTCTGCACGCGCGCGCGCGTTCTGCCCCCAGGAGGAACGCACGAGCGCGCAACAAACTTCGTCCGAGGGAGGAACACGGGGCAGGCAGCGGGTGGAGGAGAGTGGGGGGGGGGCGAAGATAGAGGGCGAGGAGCGTAGGGCGCGTAAACAACTAAATCTCCCGGCAGCACTCGACGATCACTTTTCAATCGCGCCCCCTCCCCCTACCCCCGGGCAATCAATCAATCAAAAAACGCCCTCTCCCACGCGCCCCCGCACGATACGGGAGAAGAAAGACGGCGGGCAGGCTGCGTCGGTCGGCCTCCGAGATACGGAGCGCACGAGGAGGCGAAAAACGTCGGGGCTCGGGAGCGCCGTCGACCGATAAAGAGTCGAAGGGCGGCTGAGCGGCGAGGCCCTCTCCGCGTGTGACGTGCCGGTGGCTGCGGGCGGAGGCCAGGGCGGATCGCTCGGTCGAGTAGGGGCAAGGCGTAGGGACGGGGGAGCATTTATGGGGGATGGTCGGAGGTGGGGTCGTTTGTACGAGTGGCGAGCAGCGAGCGTTCGGGGGGGGTGGCGGGAAGGGCGAGCAGGGTATGGTGGAGGAGCAGGGGGAGGAGGAGGAGGAGGAGGAGGAGGAGGAGGAGCGGGAGGAGGAGGAGGTTGAGGAGGAGCCGGTGGTCGACAGGGCGAGCAGGGCAGAGCGGGGTCGTCGGGCGAAGGGGGAGGGGCGGAAGGTGGGGTTTGCGCGCAGCAGTGAAACAAAGATAAGAGCGTCCGAGGAAGAATAGGTTAATAAATAAGGATCGCCAGGGCCGTCTTGGGGAATACGGCACACGTATTTCGGGGGCTCCGCGGCCGGTCGATACTGGCCGCGCGTCCCACAGCCCCCCGACCAGCGTTCCGCTCCCCTGACATTAAGAGCGGAGTGCGGACTGCGGCGGTTTGTAAGGGGGACAGGAGCAGATGGAGGTGGGGCAGGGGGAGGGAGGAGCGGTATTCTCCGGCGCTCGCCCCTGCGCCTTTATCTGTCGAAGCCCCGAAGGCGGCGGCCGAAAAACGCGTCCGAGCAATTCCTGGAAGGGACCTCTTAACTCTTGAGCGTCCGTGGCAGCATGAGGGCTGAGGATGGGCGAGGTAGGATGGTCGGGTGAGGGTGTGGGGGAGGGATGAGGCGAGCGCGCCGAGGGTCTAGGTATGTACGTCGCGGCATTATGCCGGGAAGCTCTGTCGGCCGAGCGGGGGTCGAGGGACCGTCGGGCGAGGGAGTAAGCGAGTCGTTGAGGCCGGTGGTGGAAGAGGAGACGGAGGAGGGAAGGGAGCCACCGTTGCTGTGGCGGCGGCCTCGGAACGCGAGGGTTTCTGCGCGCCGCTAGAATTCAGCGCGGTGGCGGCACACGAAATCCGGTCGCTCCCTCCTCCTCCTCCTCCTCCTCCTCATCCTCCTCTACCTCCCCCTGCATCGACTTCTTCGTGGTCCTCGATCCCTTCGTGGATGCTCGTTGGCTCTCTCTCTCTCTCTCTCTCTCTCTCACTTTCCGATCGTCGAGAAAGTTGTTTGAGAGCAAAGGCAGACGATGACGCGGGGGGAGCGGAAAGGTCGGGGATGGGCGTATTTTCACCGAGCGTGGAAAACGCCGCGGCGGTGGTTTTAAAGCGTCGCAGAGCAGCTACGAAGGAGAAGAAGAAGAAGAAGAAGAAGAAGAAAAAGAAAAAGAAGAAGAAGAAATAGAAGGCGGAAGAGGAGGAGGAGGAGGAGGAGGAGGAGGAGTAGGAAAAGGACGAGGAAAACGACTAAGAGGACTACGACAACGTGGATGGCGACGACGGCGAAGAGGAAGAAGAAGAGAAGGAGAAGGAGGACGAGGAGGAAAAATGTAGGAGGGAAAAAAAGAACCGCGCGCGGCGTACGTGAAATATCGCCCTGGGGAACTGGCCTCGGTCTCCCTGTCTCAGGGAAGTACGCAGTCGAGTCGAGGAAAGGACCGTAGGGGTGGGGTAGGTTTAGGAGGAAAAGCGGGGTGCGCGTGGGGAGGGAGGCGCGGCCAGGCCTCTTTTCTCAGAGGCCGCGCACATTTACGAGCCCACGCGGATGTTTTCTCAGCCTGTTCCCGAGAAGAGCTTCTCCGCTCTGCGTGATTGGCCTTCTCCGCACAGGATTTCCACGGCCGCGTAGATTTTCCCCGTTTTCGTGGAAATCTGACCTCCCTAACAAGAGCAACGGCAGTAGTGGCAATAACAGCAGCAGCACCATCATCGCCCCCCACCCCCCACCCCCCGTCTCCACCGAACGTTCCACTTTCTACGCTTGCTTCCCTTCCTTATCCAATTCGAGCATCGATCGCGGCTAATACCCTACTACTACCACTGCTACTACTGCTACTACTACCACTACTACTACTGCTACTACTACCACTACTACTGCTACTACTACAACGACTGCTTCGGCTGCTGCTGCTATAGCCGTCGCCGTCGCCGCCGCCCCCCGCCTTCGCCACTGCGACTGTCACGTCCTTCTATTTTCTCTCCCTCACTGATATGCGTCTCTGTCGGCTCCAATGCCACTTGGCCCTCCGTCCCTTCCACGTCACTTCCAAATTTCAGGCTAAAAAGTCTGTCTAATAAACCGAGTACTGATGTTATCAATAATCGTCTGGAGCTCGGCCGAGCCTCTACCAAATCACACGATTTCCCCTCTAAATTAATTATCGGCGACAGCTCGTACGTCGGCGATTGTCCGTCTTAATTAGCCTGTTTTCGCGCTGAAGTGCGGGCGGGGTGGCGCGCGTAAGGAGGGAGGGAGGTATGGGGGGAGGGAGGGGGGGGCTCGCCCTAAATGCGCGACGTTCAATGCGGCCGAATAAAATTCCGGCCTCGATTTCCGTCAGAGCCGGTCGACCGCCCCCGCCGCGCGGCTCCGTCAGTCGGGATTAATTGTAAGGAGCGACGAGGAGGATCGCGAGAGGTCCTCGGCCCTCCCGAATCCGGGCCAGCTGAAACAATAATTTACGCCCGAGTAATGGACTCGGAATCCTAAGGGGCCTCGCAACTCCCAACTCTTTCAGCCTCGCCGATATTTCAGGCTCGAATATTCTCGCTTGTGTTATTAAAGGCTTCGAGATATAGTTTATTTGTGTGTGTGTGCGCGCGCGCGTGTGTGAGAGAGAGAGAGAGAGAGAGAGAATGGGAGCGGAGAGAGACTGCGTATCCCGCCCCCATCTACCTTTCAGCCAGAGAGAAAACGTAAATAATCCAAAGTTGTGGGTTTGTTTTTTCTCCGGACCTTAATTCGCGCTCCCCGCTCTCCGAAACCGCTGCATCCCCGACCCTCCCCGTGTCCCTTTTCCTTCCCCTCGCTTCGTTTTCCTACGTTTTGCTACGTTTCGCTTCTATACCACCCTTCCCCCCTCCGCCGCCCTTAATCTATTCGAGTATTTATATAGCAGGTGTTTTCGGCCGAGGGGCCCCGCCATAATAATTAACACCTCCAAGGCCCACTCGAAGGCCCACTCGAAGGCCCACTCGAGGCGAGCTAATCCACTAACCAACTAAATTCTTACCGCGATTTATTTGCAAATTAATAAGGACGAATCGTCTGTAAAATAATTCAGCCCGTTCCGGGTCCCGCCAAGTCCCGTTCGAAGGAGGACCAGCCGATCGATATTTAACTCTGGATGCGGTCGACGGTGCGCGGACGCAAAAAAAAAAAAAAGAAAAAAAAAAGTCCGTTAAAAATTAATTCTCCAATGATCATACGAGTCTGGTTTATCCGTTAAATTGCCTCTATCCCCGAAACAATCTAATTTCGGGTCGTGGCCCACCCGCAATCGCCCCCGCCGCACCCGCCGCACCCGCCGCAGCCGACGCCGTCGTCGTCATCGCCGTCGTCGTCGTCGCGCTAACCCGCTAATTTATAATTCACGTACTTAAAATAATTAGGCGTAATGTGTCCGCCTTTCCCTCAGGAAGCACATGTTCCCGAACTTTTCGCGGAGCCAGTGCGCTTTAAAAGCTTCGTCGATTAGCCTCGGAACAACTCGCCCTCCTCTGCCGCTTTTCTACCCACGGACTTATAACGAACATTCGGCCCCAATTATCCAATCTATCTTGTTGGCAGCGGTAGTGTTGCGGGGATCGTTGGGCGGGGGGTGGGGGCAGGAGGAGTGAGAGAGAGAGAGAGAGAGAGAGCTCCGAAACAATTACAGGCGGTTCGGAAATTTCGCGAGACGATTAACGGCCGCACACGCAGACTTTTCGTGGGAGGAGGAGGAGGAGGAGGAGGGGGGGAGGTGTCGGGGGCGACGGAGCTCGGCCAAGGCTGGGCCAGCGAATCCAGGCTAGCCCAGGTACCGAGCGGGGATACATTATGGATTCCGTCCTTGGCTGGACGAATGCGGCTAACGCTCGACTCGCACGCGTGTCCCAGTCACGAATATACCGCGTGAGAGCGTCCGGTCTCTTTCCCCATCCCTCCCCCCTCCCCCCTCGTCACCACCACGGCTACGATATCCGAGATAATGTACGTGCTCGGGGGCGCTCGATCATCCTAATTGATTGTCATCGTTCGGTTCCTCGCAGCCGCTCCTATTTTCCTCCCTAGGCGGTCCAAGCGACCCGGATTCTTCGGCTCTTTCATGAGTTTCGCAGTGTAAATATGGGATCATGCTTCTCTCTCTCTCCCTCTTTCGCTCAACCCTCCTTCATCGCCCCATATCATGGATTGCCTTTGACATCTTTAGTTCTAGAATACGGACGCCCGAGTCCGTCAAAGATGATAAATACGAAGGATAAACAGCGGGATCAGCCAGCTACGGAGGGATGCTCTCTCTCTCTCTCTCTCTCTCTATATATATATATATCTTTATCTCTCTCTCTCTCTCTCTCTCTTTCTCTATCTATGTATTTGTCTATCTTGCTCGTTCAAAATTCACTACGGATGGAGCATTCGTGCGCGTTCTGTTTAACGTACGAGAACCGGATGAATTCCACTCGAGCGATAGGTGATCGCGAGTCACCACGTGTCCTTATCGAGGTGAGGCGCGGCACAAAGAAAATCCCCCGACCTCCGGGAAATTTAATAAAGACTTACGAGGGCTGCGAGTTATTTAGCGCGGCCTTCCCGGACCCTCTTCGTGCAAGCTTGTGTGGCCAGCGCGAGGCTGAGAGACGAGAAAGAGACACAGAGAGAGAGATAGAGATAGAGATAGAGATAGAGAGAGAGTGAGACCGAGACCGAGACCGAGACAGAGAGAGAGAGAGTGAGAGATAGAGGGAGGGCGTAGAGCGAGGGAGATGCCTTGTGCGCGGGTTCTCTAATTAAAAGTCCGTAGGTGAGTCGCCGCCACCGACGACACCGACGCCACCGACGCCGCCGACGCCACAGATGCGACAGACGACGGGAACGACGGGGACGACGTCGTGAGAGACATTCGGTGCGATATAAATCTACGAGGGCTCTCACTCTCTTTCCCTCCCCCCTCCCTCTCTTTCTCTCTCTCTCTCTCTCGTCGGTCCTCGCTGCCGCACTCACCGCTCCTGCTCGTCTCGCGCGTCCCTTTGTTTTTCCTTTTACTCCTCGGACCGCGGAGGATCGATTTTCGAATTTGAGCCCGGCCGACTCGGACTCAAGGTCGAGCAGAGCCCCACCCGACCCGCCCCTCGCCGTTTCCTTTCTTTCACGTTTAGTTTCCCGAGCGCGCGACGAGGGATCCTCATTTTCTGCAGCCTCTTGCGTAAGAGGAGGCGGAAGGGGGCCGGCGGCCAGCGGGGCACCGGCTGCCCTTTCAAAGCCCCGGGAAGCCCGCTTCTGATGAAAGACGTCGCGGGGAGGACGGGGGCCGCGGCGTTCCTCCCGCGGCTCTGGAAAACTCTCTTCTCGGAGCGAAGGAAACGTTTCCCGCGTTCCGAGGAGGACTCAGCTCCGGCTCCTGGCATTTCTCGCCCCTGCATTTCAGCTCCGTGCTCCCTTTCCTCCCGCCCCCCGCCACTGTCCCTCCCGATCCCCGATAGTCTTTCCAGCTCCCCGACAGACAGGGCAAAGCTCGTAAACTCGTCGAGGCCGGGCATTCCGCAGCTTTTATTTATCGAACTCTGACCAGGTCGGCGAGCGACTACGGCCGCCGCCGCCGCCACCGCCGCCGCCTCCTTATTTCTTCTTCCTCAGCTCGCTCCTCGGCAGAACGGGGACGCCATTATCGAGAATAATTGGGAGCCGAGGCTTCTTATCCGTGAAACGAGCGCGACGTAGACGGACAGGAAAATATTTATCTGGTCACATCGGCTCGAGGCCCCGGACTTTTAATTATTTCGTTCGAATGCCCCGAGCCTACGTATAAAATAGGGCGCGCTCGGTCATCAGAAAACGAAATCAATTACACGCGAGCGAGTCTGTAATTACTTTGATTGTATCGATCTCGCCGAGACAGCCGAGCTCCTTCCATTTCCATTTGCTCGACGCAACGCTTCGTTACATTCGTCAATGAATACATCATCCGTATCGGCCGGCCGCCTTATGTAATCCCCCGAGTTTTACTTAATAATCGGATACTTGATTATTAGTGGCCTCGCTTACGTCGCTTATTTCCCAAAGAAATACGACGTTTTAGAGGTTAGAATGGTTATTGGGGATATCGAAAGAGGATATTATTAGGCGACCCGGAGCTCGTAAGGCGATAAAGTTTCAAGCGACACCAGCTGATAAGGAAGATTTATTATTTCTGCTGTACTGCATCAGCAGCAACGGCAGCAGCAACGGCAGCAGCAACAACAACAGCAGCAACAACAACAACAACAACAACAACAATAACGATAATAACGATAACGATAAAAACAAGAACAGCAGCAGAAGCAGCAGCAGAAGCAGCAGCAGAAGCAGCAGAAGCAGCAGAAACGATAACAGCATAAACGTATTTATTATTGGCTCATTAAAAAACGCTCTTTCAACCGCTTTCTCAGTTATAATTCGATGCCACCAAGATTTAACCAAAACTTGTTTAAGCTTCAATGATTTATGAATCGCTGGCAAGTTATGCGAATAATATGCACGTCCGGATGATTAAAAGTGCGCCGCTTGTGACATTATTGGAATAGCAATTTAGAATGAAGGAAAAGTATTTCGGTTCACGCTCGCATTTCCTTCCGGACGAATAACATTTTGTTTTTCTACACAGTTAATTAAGGCGCACATCAAATCAATGGGACGAAGTCGTCGAATGCCGTTGCTATCCTTCTTCTTGTCTCATGTACGAAATTCAAGTTATTGCAGCATCGGCATTTTCCTCGTTCATTTATTCATCGCTTACTTCGTCCCAATAAAAATCCCCACGGAATCGGTATTATTTAATTATGGATTTCTAATAAAGTATCAAATATCGGATGGGAATTCAATAAGCTGTTATCTATAATTCAAATGGCCAACAAGATTTATTCAAATGCAATAAGAGATAATGGACGGCCCGATACTAATACAAAATAAACGTGACAATTACGTGCTCTAACGCGAAATCGATTGTTGCGAAAAATTCTACGGCTCGTAGCCGAGGTGATTTATTCATTATCTTACAGCGGCAGGCTTTCTTTTCCCCGACCTGCCGCTCATTTTCTATTCCCATTTAAGTGCTAAAATACTACTTGGGGCTGAATAATGTCCCGAAAACGCATTGTTCTCGATATTCCTATTGCTCGGGCACCGTTAAATCGATAATAGATCTCGATGTTTTCACTCCTACATTAAGCAAACATCAGTTACTCAAACAACACTGTACATTTTTATTACGAGATGCTTATCTGAGCGGATACTCGAAGGCGGAAATAAATCTTATGTTTTCAATATAAGATAATACAAGCTTGCTTAATTAAATGCAATTGATTGGAATAATTGGCGGGAAAGTTATGAAAGAGGCATTAGGCGAACTAATGCCCATGGGGATACGTGGTAATGTAATGATAGGCGCTACATTGAAAATTCTTATTAGATTTACGAGCCATTTTTATCTGTTGAATGGAGTAGTAAATTTTATACTGTCGGTAAATAGAAAAAACTTCTTTTTAAGAAGTCATTAAATAAGTAATAGGATAAGTTGTAGCTGCGTGAGGAGCTGTAAATGAAATTTTAAACGTTACGTATTCTCGAGTTGGGGCTTTGGCGAAACTACAAGGAGCCATTGTCGACTCAAATGAGGCAAATCTTAAATACACAAACTGGCTCGGCAAAATAAAGGAGGAGAGCGTGTTGAGGTTATTCAGAAGACAGACAAAGGCTGTAAGGGTAAAACATGTAGCGGGTCAAGTGGTATATAAAAAAAAAGAAAATAAGAAATAAAATAAAAAGAAGAGAAAGGGAGAGAAGAGAAGAGAAGAGGGGGGAGAGAGTGAGAGAGAGGGAGAGGGAAGTAGAGGGAAGTCAATGTCTCGGAGTAATCAACGACAATCAGGTGAATCGAGAGGGAAAGTAATAAAAGGAAATAAAGAAATAGAAAGAGAGGGAGCGAAGAGGAGGGCGTGAGAGTAGAAAGTGATAAAGTGCAGCGAAAAAAAGGGTACGTTAGCGTGGAAACTTTGTGCTTCGTTAAAAAGTTGGTTCAAGTAAAGGTATTGCAACTTCTCCTTTACTCGAGCTAGAATAAAAATAAGAAGAAGAAGAAGAAGAAGAAGAAGAAGAAGAAGAAGAAGAAAAAGAAGAAGTCGATGATGATGAAGAAAAAGGAAGGAAGAAAAGGGGGGGAAAAGAAAGGCAGGGAGGAAGAGAGGGAGGGAGGAGGAGGAGGAGGAGGAGGAGGAGCCACTGGGAGAGAAACGCTTGAAGCCAATAGAATGAAATGGAAAGTGTACAAGTGAAAGAGAAAAATGGGATGATAGAGCGGCAGAGGGGTATTGAGGCACGGGAGAGAGAGAGTGGGAGAAATATGCGGAAGTTTCTTAGTGTGTATTACCCGCGCATTTCCGGTTGAATGGGAAGTCGTCCGAGTAAAAACGAGTTTTGAATTTGGCTTTTGCATCAGTCTATAAGCGACGAGGGAAAGAGAGAGAGAGAGAGAGAGAGAGAGAGAGAGAGAGAGAGAGTAATTGAGTAAGAAAGTATGAGTGAGAGTGACGGAATCATAGAAAGAGAGACGTGGGCCTAAAAATATGCAGTAAATAAATGAGCGAGAGATGTAATGAGAGGGAGACAGACGTACATAAATACATGTACCGGCTTAGATATTTCGAGCGAACGAATGAGGAAGAGAGAGAGAGAGAGCGTTCGCTATTACCATTATTATAACTTGATGTGACGTGACGTAATGGGAGTCGGAGCCGTATGAATGGGCATAGAGCAACAAGTTGCCACTAAAAACTGGGAGTGAGTTCGTGAGTTGAGTTCTGCTCGTTACACCTCTATATGTAGTTCTTCCTTCCCTATACTATACTATACGCTCGATGCTCCGCTACCCCCCACCAGCCAGCTACGTCGTACATACGCACGCACACCCAACTGCGGCCGTATAAAGATACAAACACAGTCCGTTATAAACCCTCCGGCCTTTAAAGTATTCTTTTTAAAGCAGAACTGTCCTAAGAGACGTCACCGAGTCGTTATGTCGTTTCGCTTTTACCTTCTTTTGCACTCTAGCCTCCACCACCACCACCACCTCCACCTCCACCCCCGCCTCCCATCCTCCACCACCTCCTCCCACCTCCTCCTCCTACCTCCTCTCTCTCTCTCCCCCGACCCCCGCCACTCTCTCTCTCTCTCTCTCTCTCTCTCTCTCTTTCTATCACACGCACACGCACCGACTCGGGTTTCTGCTTCTTTTCGACCAAGAAGCTTCTCTCTTCCTCCACCTCCCGCTCGCTCCCACACAAACATCTTACCGCGACATTCCGCATCGATCATTCAGGAGATTCCACCTTAAGACTTTCGATCTATATCTCTCTCTCTCTCTCTATATATCTCTCTCTCCCTTTCTCGCTCTGTCCCTTTCATTCCTGATTCCCTCGTGTACTCGGCTCGTACGTTTCGTCTTTTCTCCTTTCGCTTCCTCCATGCTGTCTCACTTCTTCCTCCGTGACTCGTTCAATCACGTTCTACGCATTCTTGACGATTTCTTCGGCTTATTGCCGGACATTTATTTTACGCCCATTCTCGATTATATTATTATGCACTTTGCGGGACACGTCTCTTTTGCTTTTAAGCCTCCTCCTCCTCCTCCTCCACCTCCTCCGTCACAGTGGCCGACCACGTTATGCATCTTATGTATTTTTCACTTGGATTTCACCAACTCCAAAGGATTTTTATTCTAAATACAATGGAATCGGAAAGTCGCGGTGTGGTACCTCCGCACTGGCTAACTTTATCATACATCCGCTTAATTTCTTAAATACCTCTCTCTCTCTCTCTCTCTCTTCTCTCTCTGTCTCTCTCCCCCTCTTTATGGACTTTACACGCGCACTACGGACTTATTTGAAAATTTCGTATTTCATTATGGCGAGCGATAGATGACAAAGTAACACCGATCCCTTACAAGTTCCGATCGACTGTTATTTTTCGATTCGAGACGAGGCATGGCTTAGACGAGTAATTGCTTTTACGATTGAGAGTTCAGGTGGAGAGTGCAAATAATTAAATTTACATGTACACGTGTACGCATCATTACATTAGCAAATAAGCCTCTCGAGCGAAAGGATTATCGGGTCCGACACGAGGGTTATTCGGGTTATTGGGGGTGTGGGGGTGAGCTCCCCCCTCCCACCCCTTTCCCCTATCAATCGAGCAAAAAGTCGGTCGAATTAAAGCGTCCGCTTATGAGATGCATTTTACGGGATTGACGTGACGCTGGAGGGCCCAAGGGCCCAGCTGTCGAGGTACGCTCCTGCTTTAAGTAAGATAAAGAGCCAGAGAGTTCCTCGGCCTCCGTAACTGTACAATATCTCAAGGGTCTAATAGGAGGCATTTAATACGGGAACATTTGACATAAATAGTCAGGGTCGGCCATTAATTCCGAAAGCTTTTTAGCTTTTTAGCCGGGGCCCGGAGAGCATTTTGTTATTATTATCGGGCCCCGGTGAGGGGGAGCAGAGGTGTTTGTCCCTCTTAATCGTTGATATTTTCGGGAGAGTTTCTCGGGAATTTGTCTCGGGCGATAGTCTCGAAACTTTGTATGGATGCAACGGCAAGGACGGCTCCGCCAGCGGCCTCGCCACCACCTAAGGATAAATTAATTTCTTTCGCCGACGGCTTAATTAAGTGCCGCACGATAGCGGCGGGCAGGGTGGGACGGTGGGATGGTGGGAGGGAGGGAGGGAGGGCGCGCGCGCGCGAGACCGGAGAAATTATTTAACTTTTTTTTTCAGCCCTGACTTATCGGCACATTTATTCAGAAGGCATACAAGGTATTCGAGCCCCGTGAATTTAAGAGCCATTGATCATTCTACCTGCGCAAGATGAAAGGGAGATAAGGGGCCCTGGGGTGGAAGGACTGGTGCCTCGGCTGCCAAATGATATTTTTATATAACACGGATATGCGTCGACACAGCAAATTAGTCGTTATATTGTAACGCGTCACTCCCTCATTTCATTAAATTTAATTGCATTTTTTTTTTTCGCCTGGCTGTATATTAATCAGAGACGCTTCGTTTCAGAAAGAAAAAGCAAAAAAGTGGAGAATAAACGAAACAGAGATAGAGAGAGAGAGAGAGAGAGAGAGACGACTGAGCGGTTATTGGGGTGGGGGGACTGTGAATCGAGGCGTAAAAATGATCCACCGAATAAAGGCATAAATAACAATCGCATAAATCGCGTTGCCGCTTTATTTAATTACTGAGCCGGAGAAGGGGGGGGGTTAAGTAGGAGGAGGAGGAGGAAGAGAAGGGGACTTGGCTCTCTTTCAGTTAGTTTTCACGAGACGCATCCGCGATCCGGAGGATAATCTAATTACCTCGTATTTGTAAAGTCGGACGCTTCTAATAATGTATGTATTACGGTAAGTGTAAATAAAGCCGTGTCGTATAGCAGGACGAGGTTGAAAAAATAAAGGCCGTGAGAGCGAGCAAATACTTTCGGTAGCATTGACGATCGGCAAGCTTTTTCCTCTATTCTGTATTTTCCCTTTTTCTCGGCTACGGGGGATACAAAATTACATCGGCCAGTATTTACAGTGGAATTAGATAAAAAGAGGGTGAGGGGGGGGCGGAAGGTTACGGGCGTCGTAGATACGCAAAAAGTGTCAAACTCGCAATGTTTGCTCGGGGAAAAGTGAAAATAGCCGTAAATAGATGATTGAACACTGAGGTAGATTCTTGGGTCAGGGAGGGAAGGGGATTAGCAATGGTGGAACCAGTGGAAAGGGTATGGAAAGGGAAAAAGTGAAAGAAGTAGCGAGGCCGAGGAAAATAATTCAATTGGACGACGCGGTCTCGCGCTAATTTCGGCTCGCAGGTCCGTAGCATCAAAAGTAAATAAGTTTTTAATAAATCGGATGCTCTGAAAAGCGGTACGGGCAGAGGGGAGGAGGGCACCGGCCGACAATAACGACCGTCATTAAAGGAAAAAAGGAAGGGAAAAAAGAGCGGGAGCGCGGGGGCGAGGAGGGGAGCGGAGGGGAGCGGAGCTCCGAGGGCAAAGGCTAAAATAAGGGAAAAAAGAGCGCGAGCGCTATAATCAACTGACGAAAAATCGATTTGCAGAAAGTAAGGCAGCGCCGGCGATCGCTCGTTAGCCACGTTTGTGGAAGGGGGCCACCGGGACCGGGAACGAGCGGGGGCGGAGGGGCGGGGGGATCACCGAGGAGCGAAGGCCAGGAAGAAAAAAGGCGAAAACCGTGAGCGAGCGAGAGAGAGAGAGAGAGAGAGAGAGAGAGAGAGAGAGAGGAGATGAAGGGAGGAGCGAGTGAACCTTAGAGTGGGAGGGTGGGAGGGAGTGAGGGCGGGGGGAGAGCTCGAACAGCTCTAGACTCATTTCGCGCTCGATAATTCGCGGCCGCGAGCGAGACTCGCGCGCCCCACGTAATATAGAGGACGAGGGCTACGGATCGCAAATTGCCTTAGCCGAGAGGATGTCGATCGATGCGGTGCGCCTTCGCGGCCAGCCACCTCCCGAGTACGTCGCCCTCGCGCCTCGCGGGCGCCCGACATCCAGGCGGCAGCGGCGTCGGAGGAGGCGTTCGACCTCGTAAGGGGACTCGCCCGCGGAGACGTGGAACGGCCCGGCCCTGCCCCGCCCCGCCCCGCTCCGCGCACGGCCGAATCGCCAAAGCCGAGCATTGATGAAAATTACTTTCCTCCCCCCACCCTTCCGACCCATACCGCGGTACGGACGAGCCGACGGACGCACGCGGCGCGGCTTTCCATTATCAAGGGGCTTTATTTAAAATTAAACGTCCGGCGCTTCGCGTGTGTCGTTAAAATCGATTCCCGGCTTTTACGGTAATTCGACGGAGCTCTGCGTTTTTTCCCCCTTCTCCTGCACCCCTCTTGTCGACCTCTCTCCCCACCCCCACCCCCTCACCCCTCACCCTCCCCCAGCCCCGCCCTGCACGCCGACCGGGAGCTCCGCTTAAGCTTTCAATTCGGGCAACTTATTTGGGTCTTACGCTCCACGAGGCTCCTATACCCGGAAAACTTTTGGGGAAGGCCTCGGCGCTCGGCAATTACTTCGGCGACACACGATTTCCCTCTTATTGCCTCGGTGTAATCGCTCGGTACATTCATCGGAAGCCCCCCTTAACGAGATTTTTCGGATCCGCGAGCGCTCCCGCCTACCCGGACCCACACTACGCCCACCATATACCCAGTAATATACGAGCCTCGTGCCGTGACGCGCACCACTTTCCCGCCGATTATCTTATTTTTCTTATTCCGAATTCTGTACCAACTGATAACGTATTCCAACAGGATGACGGAAAGGATAGCATCACCTACCACCAATACCTGGCTGATTCATCAAAACGAAGAAAGGAAGTTTGGCTTTGGCTTTTTTTTTTTGCCTCTTTAAGCCGAGCGGAGCCTCCCAAGTAATAGGAGGTCGCGGGGGGACCGTGGAATACGTTGCGTACCCATATATATATATGTACATATGTATTCGCTGTTCATATACGCTTACGTATTCAAGAGAGAGAGAGAGAGAGAGAGCGTTGGCGGTTGTGCAGGTCCGATGAACCGCCCACTCGGAGCGAGAGGGAGAGCGGAAGGACGGAACGGGCGAAAAAGAGAGGCAGCGCGAGAGGGGAAGAGGTACGGCGCAACGGGGGCAATCGAATTAATGCCAGCCTACAAATTGAAGCTGTCGGTGTATTCCCGTGGAGGCAGCAGCCGCTCGATGCTCGATAATTACTGGAAAGTGCGCGACCCACGCCGACGCCGACGCCGACGACGAAGCCGACACCGCCGTCGTCGCTGACAGCGGAGCGACGCGACGCGACGCGACGCCCGACCGACCGACCGACCGACCGACCGACCGACCGAGCTCTCCGATCACGATCACTATGATGCTCTTATGCCAGTCTCTAATGCCCCCCCCCCACCCTCGCCCCTTCCCGCTCCGCTCAGCTACGCACGCGGCATTTATTCCCTTTTAACCTTGGCTCTCCCTTTAAGCGGCTCTAATTACTATTGCAAAAATTCCCTTTCATATTGAATCAATCAAATATAATTTCGGCCGGGAGACCTTTTCCCCCCCCCCCCCCCCCACCCCAATAACCCCCACACTCTACTTTCCGCATTAAATCCCATGTACGCACACGTATCCCGTGTAATACGAAAACCCGCCCTCGCCCTCCCTTTCGTTTGCCCCCACTCCGACTAACTATCACATATCCCGATTTTTATTTCGAATTTTTATTTCGTTATGCAGAAGGCGCCGTTTCATATCGACATCTAGCGACTGCCTAGCGCGCGTGAAAATGAAAATAATAATTTTCTGCTTTCTCGAGGGCCCGAGCCGAGACATTTCTTACTCGAGCGTATCGGCCTCGCGGCATTACCGGCATAAATAATAAAATGTTTTTATAAGCCGCTGCACTGCTACCGGCGACCGGTGAACCCGCTAAGCCGAAGGGGAAATCAATTTCTTATACTCCTCTCTCTCTCTCTCTCTCTCTCTCTCTCTCTCTCTCTCACCCCTGCCCCACCTTCGTTACAGTAAGTAGAACCGCTAAAGCTAGAATTACATTATGGAGTAAATAGCCGAATGAGCGCGGATCGCGCGGGACATTTATCGATGATTTGATTCGAAGGCTCGTGGCCGACCGAGAGCTGGACGGGCTCGAGACAGCCGACGAGGAAGGCGGGGGGGGCGGCGGCGAGGAAGGTGGGGGGCGAGGAAGGAGGTGTTTTTAGTAACGAATGAGCCAAAGTGATTGGGCTCGGGGAGGGGGCGATGATCGTCCGCCTGGGGAGATCAAAGGGACGGGTCGGAGGAGCGAGCCAGCCGCAGAGCCTCGGGCAGCGGAATTAATATATCCGGCGGCTCGCGGACCCGGTCGAGGTATTTCACCTCCGCGCGATCACCCGTGAGAAAGAAGCCGTCGGGCGCTCGAATTTCATCCCTCGGAGCGCGCATTCCCAGAAGGAAGACGCGGACGACTCGAGCAATTAGGCGAAAAAAGATGCGCGAGCGAGTCGAATAGGCAGTCCCGGTTGACGGGAGGGGGACCGGGGGAGGGTGGCGGTGGTGGCGGTGGTGGTGGTGGTGGTGGTGGTGGTGGTGGTGGTGGCGGTGGGTGGAGGGAGTAGGCGGGTATGGCGGCCGCCCAGAGACACCGGAAGTCCCTCGGCAAGAGGAGCGTAGGGACGAACGACGGCAGGGGGTTCGGAGCCCGGGGCTCGAGTTTTACACTCGTTTCAGCCGAATTGACGGGTCTAATTGGTCGGGGGCGAGCCGAGCTCTCCCTGTCCACGTCCGTCCCCGCTTACGAGTCTTTTAAACTTCGTCATAGCGACCCTCCTCCCGCTACGAGTTCCGCCGAACTTTGTCTACGTTGCGCTTTAGTTGGCTAGCTCCGCTCTAACTGTTCTTGACTATACCCCGCGTAAGTCGTCTCCCGGAGTAACCAATCCCGCCGGCGGTAACGACCCGGCGCAACGCAACTCCTGGAGAAACGGTACTCTTTACGTCCAAGTGTCTCTGCCCAAGGCCTAACGGCCGTGATAATGAAAACGTGGCTGGGAAGAGGAGGATGTGAAGGAGGAGGAGGAGTAGGAGAAGGAGGAGGGGGGGGTATAAGCAGTGGGGAGTGTGGGAGGTGCGGCGGCGGCGGCGGCGGCAATATCGTAATCCTGTTAATCTGAATTCGACCTCTGCTCTTTGGCTCGACGACGAGTGGCCATCGAGGCTTCGCCTGCGCAAAAAATCCGAATCGATTAGCCGGCCCCCTCCCTCACCCATCGCCCACCCACAACGCGAGACACGAGACACCCCCGCCTCCCCCCCCCGCCCCTGTCCCCGCACAGCGGGGTACGATTCAGCTCCGAATGCCCTACGATAAGCATTCGCTTCCATTAGATTTAATTTGAATAGTTTCGCACCGAGGCCGCCGATCCACGACTTCCATCCAACACTTCTTTACAATCGAGTAATTTGTTTGCCCATCCGGCCTCGTCACCTTTCCCTCCCTACTCACGCCACACACAAGACAAAATACCTTATATTTACGTGCTTACGTATTACTCTCCCTTCCGCCAATCAATTATTCAGCGCCTCGCGGCTCAATTACTAAATAAAAAAAAAAAAAAAAACAAAGAAGAAGAAGAAGAAGAAGCTCAAATAGGGAGGCTGAATTATTTAAAACTAGGAGCCACGGAGCTAATTATATTCCCCCCCCCGCCCCTTTATCAGGCATTGTTTATAATTAAATCGTCCTCGAGGCCATCGGCTAAATACTTGAACAACGAGGATCACTCGCTCGCCAACGAGGTCTCCGAGGAAGAGGCCGTGGCGGGGGTCGGGGGTGGGGGGTGGGTGAGGAGTAGGAGGAGAGCCCGTACAAAGTGGGCATTATCTTGTTCTAGTAAAACATTGATACTATTTTCGGCTGGCGAAAGTCGCTTCGGCCCGAGTTAGCGAGAGCCGGAGAGAGCGAGTGGATGGTGTGGGATTGTGTGGCTTGATGAGCTGCGGTGAGATGGGGTGGTGGGGTCGGGGAGGAGGAGGAGGAGGAGGAGGAGCGACGGAGGGATCGATACTCCGCGGAATATTCCGTAGAGAGTGAGAGGGAAGGGGCGCAATCCGGTGGTACATTAGGATCGAGGCCGCGATCCCGACGCGAGATTAGAGCGGGATTTTCCACTCGGTCGCATTAAGTCGGGCCAAAGTGAAAACTTTGCTCCGCGGCGGTTTTGGCCGAACGGACCCTCCGGTTCTTGGCAACCGCGCGTAGCGGCGCGACGTCGCTTTTATAATTCGTCAGCGCATCCGGAGAGTGTCTCCCGGTCCGACAAGAGCTAAATCAGCGAGGCGCTGCCGGCGCTGGGGACGACCGCTCGAGGTGGGGCACGGGCGGGGACCGAGGAGGAAGGAGGACTACGACGACGACGACGACGACGACGACGACGACTACGACGACGACTACGACTACGACGGCGACTACGACGAGGAGGAAGAGGAGAACGAGGAAGAGATGGCTGAGAGACAAAGATGGACGGGGGACGGATGGATTAATGGGAGGAATAAAGTGATAGGTTAATTAGGGATCGGATGCGTCTCGCGTAGATTGTCATTTAAAAGTTAATCAAGTTAAGGAGGAGGCCCCTACTAAGAGAGAGAGTGAGAGCAGGTGGGGGGGGGTCCCCCCGCCTTACGTGAAATAAGAACACGCGTTAAAATTTGTTGCAACCGAAGGGATTTATATTATAACGGCCAATGCTTGAAACACTGCTTCGATGGATGTCGAGCGGTACCTCCTTCCCACCCCCCACCTCCCCCACCTCGTCCACCTCGTCCACCGCGTCCTCCTCGTCCTCCACGTTCTACTCCGCATCCCAGCCATCCCACTTCTCGAGACTCGCTTTGCGTTTCTTAATGGTCCTTCCAGCATTTTTATTATTCCTACGTCGAGCTACGTCGCCGGCGCGCGAGCCGAGATCATTAAAACCGAACAAATTTCAGTCTCGAGGATTTTTACACGATTAAACGCCCTCGGAGGAGATTAAGAGGCTAGATTTTCTGATTCGGAATACCCCTCCGAGCATTACGAGCGCCGAATAGAAATAACAGAGAGCTCTATTAGCCATGTAAAATTTCATTGTTCGCAGTTATTACTTCGACTCTCCCCCCTCCCCCCTTTCCCTCGGTTTCCTTATAACGGACTCGCGACAAATTATTCATCGCCGGCACGGGTTTTCCCCAGTCAGAATAATTATACGCACCTTTCCATAAGCTCAACGAGCCTTAACCTACCTACCTATCTACCTACCTACCTACCTACCTACCTACCTACCTACCTACCTACCTTTAACACTTTATTCCAGATAGCTTTAATCGCTAATTGATTCTGCGGCCATTATCGCAACAACATGTACGCGCAGAGCGTAAAGTTTGCTCTGCCGACGATACGCTGGCTTTATGCGTACGTTCGTTTCTTTCTTTCTTTTTTTTTTTTTTTTTTTAGTTAATTAGAGAGGGAAGAAGAGAGGTCGGCTGCAACGGTGGCGGCGGCGGTGGCGGCGACGGCCTCAGGAGGAGGAGGAGGAGGCAAGAGATGCGTGTCGTATAAAGGGAAGGGACAGAGTGTTAGGGAGGCCGAGAGAATGACTAACGAGTGACTACCGGTATTCTGCTTTTAACGACTCTCTGCGTAATCGCTATTATACCTCCCGTACTCTGTGCAGCCGCAGTCAAAGAGCGGCGTAGACCGAGGGAGAGCAATGGAGAACGAGCGTCCGAGAGAGAGAGAGAGAGAGAGAGAGAGAGAGAGAGAGATAATACCGCGTGCACTTTATTTTTTATTGTGAAATATACATTTGGCGATTATACGGAAACCGCGACGTGTTGTTGCGGAGTAATTTTTATTCCTTTCCCTTTTCCTTTAAAATTTTTCAATCCTCTAATGTATCTTATCCTTCGAACTACAACATTTACTCACGAAGCCGCTTCTTCGTACCTGTAATTTAACGCACCGTCGACTCTCTACATTACCGACTTTATTACATGCTTGTAAATACCTAGCCAATGAGAATATCGATAAATTCAACAATCTCGACCGATAAATGCCCATTGCACCTACAAAATATTTATTCAACGTCCTTCCGAGCATTACCTAATATCCACTCTCTCTCTCTCTCTCTCTCTCTCTCTCTCTCTATCATGCTTTATTTCAATTAAATAACTCGAGCTAGCGATGCTTATTACGTATATCGAATGAAATGAGATCGTTTAAATAAATTGTCGGGAAATCTCGTGGAATATTAACATTGTTCGGCAACAGTTCGCAAAGCCAAAGACAGGGATGAGCCGGCATCGATATATCGATCGATCCATCGACTTGTTCATAGTCTCCATATTCTCAGTCCTTTGATTCTTCTAATGTAATTGAAAATGGTTTGAAATAAAATGCGTGGCTTGAAGGCGAGCGGCACAAGTAGGATTTATTGGACATTAAGTACATTAATGTCGAACAAGGAAGGAAAGAGTTGCAGCGTAAAAGCTCGAGCCAAATAAATGTTATATGGGTTTTGTATGGGAAAAAGGTGCGATCGAACGCGATCGAATGAGATCGAATGACATCTAATGAGATCGAATGAAAATGCAAATGGGATTACATGATGATAAATCCTGTCTGGTAGGGGGGGGGAAGGACGAAGGGGAAGGGGGTAATAAGAATGGAAACGGAATAAAAGCATTGACGTGAGCAGGCAGATGTTAATTACGTGGCACTTGAGCTTTGTTTGTAGGATAGATCGCGGGGAGCGTAGGCGTAAGCGTTGCCGGACAATGCTGCCGGTGCCGAGGGCGAGAAGGGATAGGGAGGGGAGTTTACCCGGCAAACGAGCATTAGAGTTAGGAAAGAAAAAGGAGGAAGAAGAGAGGACGGGAAAAAGTACAAAGTCAGCAGAATTTCAAATTTGAATTAGAAACATTTCCAAAACAATGCTCAATTAGAGTTTTGGCCGAGGACGGTGGGATGGGGGGACGACATTCCCGCGACACTCCGCGTTTCCCTTTAATCGCGCTCCCCACAGAAAAAGCGGCTCTGCTCCGAGAGGGAATTCCCCCGCGCGGACGGCGCGCCGGCGGAATTCCATCCGAATTTTCGAAAGTTCCTCGCTCGAGCCGAAAAATAAAGGACGCGACGGAGCCGAGGGAGCGGCGCGTGGGACTCCACTATCCGGGGATATACATTCCGCAATCTCGGGCGTCTCGCTCCGGGAGAGGCGCCGGCGGATCGGTCAAAATCAAAAAGCGAAGGCCACCGCTGTCCTGTGCCTCCGTCCTGCCTCCGTCCTGCCTCCGTCCTGCCTCCTCCACCTCCTCCTCCTCCACCTCCTCCTCTACCTCCTCCTACTCCTCCTCATTCTCCTCCGCCGCGGCTACCGCCGCCAACTCCCACAGTTGACGATCGCGCAAGTGCCGAGTGTCGTAACAGCCGAGCGCGAGTCCGAGCGCGTACACGAAAAACGGCCGCGGAAGGCGGGGCAGCGGGGGGAGGCGGGTGGGTGTCCGCGAACACGGCCGTCGGTTATTCCCCACGTCCTGCTGTCCGTGTTCGTGCCGTCGGTCGTTCTCTCTCCCTCCCCCCACTCCATCCCCCCTCTATCCGCCCCCCCACACACACACCCCACCCCCATATCCCCCTCTCACCCCGACTGTCTGTCTGTCTGGCTCTGTCTGTCTGTGTGTAGGGTTCGCGAGCGGTTATCCGCAGCGGCGGCGCGACGCCGCGCATGCACAAATAAAGGACGGCTGACGTCTTCGGCGATCGCGGCTTTCACGCGCTCGTGACCGGAAGCGGCGCCCCCCGAGCCGGATGTCGCCGATTTCGGTCCCCCGTTCCCCGTCCCACGTCGCTCGCATAGCCGCGGCCTCTTAACGGGACCGACGTGTGCGTGCGCGGCCCCCGATCGATTCCACGGCGGCGGTGGCGTCGCCCGGGCAAGCTTCTTCTCTTCTCTCCTCCGATCCGCACGGCCGGCCTCGCGTAACGACGACGCCCAAGAGGACGGCTGCCTGTGCCTTCCCTCACCTCCTCCCCACCCCCCCCTCCTGCCGCTCAACACCCATACCACTCACCGGAGCCCATCCTCAGCCTCTAACGCTATCGGCCATCGGCGCTCGCTCGCTCGCTCGCTCGCTCCTACGCCGGCGAAAATACGCTCGCCGCCTCGGATTTTCGTCTGGAATACGAAACGAGTTTCCTCCTTCCCCCCCCCCCCCCCCCACCCAACTCCGAAACCTAGCTACCTAGACATCAGGAGGATCTCGGGGAGCGGGCCTATATCTGCCACGGACACATCTAAAAATCCCGTTCGTTGTCTGGCTTCTTCGCCTTAGCCTACTTACTTAGCTACCGAGCGCGGGGCCCGCCGTCGCCCTGATGTATTCGATATCCGGCGATTAAGCCGCGAAGGAAGCCGAGGCGAATTTTCGAGCGGACCCCAATAACGTCGTGCCATCGTCCCACCCCGCCCTAGTCCACCAGTCCCCTTCTCAAGCTTTTCGTTTCGGCCCTCGTCGCCCAGCCTCTGCGCCATTATTATAACGAACTTTCTCACCGCCCGGGCGCTCCTCTCGAGTTGCCAACTTCCGGGAGCGTTTGGAGGTCTCTGCGTGGCCAGTACTCGCCTTTAAAGTGGGGCGAGTCGCGATTTTCGCGCCACCGATGACGTCCCCTTATTTATTGCTCGCCCGTATATTTTCGTCCTCCGCCTCCGCCTCCTCCTCCACCTCCGCCTCCGCCTCCACCTCCGCCTCCACCTCCGCCTCCGCCTCCGTCACCCGGCGCCCCAGATATTGCACAAGTTCGCAAAACTGCGGATTCCTCGGCGCTCGGACGCTCGCGCAATTTTTCCCGGCATTCGGAGTTGGGGGCCGTCTCACCCCCTTCCCTCGTCCTTCACCCGCGCCAGCTCCTCTTAACGACTCGATGATTTACTAGGGTCCGTCCCTCCCTCCCTCCCTGAATTCCATTTTAACGAAAATGATAATGGCTTCAATCGGCCTCAACGTTCCAGACTCGTTTTCATAAATTGAAAGCTCATCCGACCGTCTTCTCCCCGCTCCTCCAGCCCCGTGACCCCTGGCCTTATCCATACAAAACTGTGATTGGCAGGCTGCTACCAGCGGACCTCAAAACAACGCTAAAGATCAACCCTTTCGTTTTTAATATCGGCTCGGCATTATTAAGGCGAGAGGTAATGGACGGGGACGTTGCCTAAGTAGCGGCTGAAATCATTCGTACGTCATTTGGGAAAGGAGGATCATTGCCGTCCGTCGCCCTGGCGACCCTCCTGCTCGTTCATTACCAGGCCGATGGAGATTCGAGAATAGAAGAGCCGCCGACGCGCTTCCTTGATTAATAGGCCAAGGAATGCCGGGGCTCCTCTCCTCCGTCCCTAACTTAACCCTGAAGTAACGTCGGTAGGGGCTGGGAGGGGAGAGGAGAAATGGACGTCGTCGAGCGATAAAAGGGCTTCGATGCGCGAATTAATGAGCAGCTAATGCTAAGATTGGAGGGGAACACGAAGGATTTTCGTATCGAACGGTCCGTTTCGTTTGATAACAACATGAAGCAAACGTCGTGTTTTAGCTTGTAATTGCTTACCTAATACCAATCTATCGAATCCTATCGTCCGCGACATTCTATGCGCTCTGCATAATATTCGCTTGGCTAATCCTTCATCGAGCCATTCTCCTCCTACTCCTCCTACTCCTCCTCCTACTCCTCATCTGCGCGATAAGCCTTCCCATCGCGCTACTTTTCCCGGGAACGGAATTTCGGACCAGGCCGAATGATCCATCTGCCGTACCCTGGGACGGTGAGTCGCAAAAATTCGAAATCTCCCGAGCCCGTGAGCCATTCGCCCTCTATCTCGAGGAATCGGCAAAAATCGTCCTCCTCGAGGATGCGCGCGCGTGCACGTGTACCTAGTCCTCTTCGTTTTTACCCACCCCCCCCTCCGCAACGTAACGTGTCGCCTTCGCAGCTGCTTCTTCCCGAGCACTTTGTCCTTCTCCTTGGCCACCACGTTCTCGGGAAAAGGCGAATGGGCCACGTCCGTGCGGACGGCGGAGAGAAAAAGCCGGCGGAAATTCCGAAGCAAAATTGCCTCCTCACTCTTGCCACCCCCGCCTCCCCTCCTCTCTCTCTCTCGCTCTCTCTCTCTCTCTCTCTCTCTCTGTTGTTCGACCGACGCTATCGACTCGCTCGCTCTTGCTCCAACTTTCTCATTCGCTCTCTCTCTCCCTCCCTCCCTCCTTCCCCCCTCTCTCTCTAACTCTCTTGCCCTCGCGCGCGAGTACACGTACATACACAAGCAGAAGCGCTCAACGACAAACTCCCAAGAGGCTCCCTCGCGCTCGGGCGCGTCTAATCCTCCAATTTGGCCTCGTCCCTCGCTCCGTGGCCCGCCCTCACCAACGCCACCACGACGACCGCCTCCAGCGATGTCACGCCGACCATCCTCTCCTAGTCGATGGCTCCTGTGTATGTGCAGGCTGAGGCCCACGTAGACGCGCGCGCTCCACTAAGCGGGAATTGGCCGAGGACCGTCGAGCCAGAGGGGGGTAGGGAGGGCAACTCGAGGGGGAGCGACTCGAGGGGGAGCGACTCGAGCTAGCGACGGGGTGTTGGAGGTCGGGAGGGCGAAGAGAGGTCGGCAGCCATCAGACGTCGTTAAACCCTCGCCCTTGCGCGTGTGCGCACCAAGAGCCGACCGATAGGGATTTACGAGCGGTTTCGGGCAATCGCGAATAGAGATTAGGCCGGTAATTAACTATGGATCTGGCCGCGAACGGCCGCGCGTGACCCCGGATTCCTCGCGGCTGCCTCCTCGCGCGTGCACGCCCGCGGACCCCGACATACCTCCCCGAACACCAACACCGCCGTATAACCCGACACTGCCCTCGCTACCACGACGAACCGACCCTCGCGTTACCGGAGTACGACCCGCGGATATATTATGCACGAGGCCGAGCCAGCCACTCGCCCCCCGCCCCCACCCCGCCTCCGGCCGCCACCGATACCGACTTAAGCGTGTACCTGTGCGGCTCTGGGAGCCTCTCTGTGTGTGCGTCCGCAAATCTCATGCACAAGTTTGCGTGAGAGGGAGACTCGCCCCGAAATCCAGACGTGCTTGGCATCGACGCCGTCCTGGTGCCGCCTCTTCGAGATGTCCCCTACCCACGCTCGGGATTCCCGACGCGCGTATCCCTGGCCAGATCAACGCCTAATTCCGGCAGCCTCTATGCACTAGTGGTAGCAATGAAGGCAGCGGCAGCGGCAGCGGCAGCGGCAGCAGTAGGATAAGGGTTCGGGTGTCTCGGTGCCAAGGGGATGGCGGACGTGGATCGAGCCACCCTCCCTATCACTCTGTCGCGTAGGCGACCTCATCCCTCGGTGTCTGTGTATTTCGCGCGAGCGCTCCTCTCGTTTACTCTCTCTCTCTCTCTCTCTCTCTCTCTCTCCCTCCCTCTCCGTCTGTATGTCTGAGTATATGCAGCCTGTAGGGAGTACGGTACGGTCTCGGCCGCGAGACTACCGAGCCTTTGTCGTCCCAATGAAATAAGTCGCGCGTGAGCTTAGTCGGCGTTGGGGGGAGGGGGAGTGTGGGGTGTGGGGTATACGCGAGGGAACGGAAGAGGACGGCCGAGGTTCTTGATCTTTGGCGGTGACTCGGCTTTTGACTACGTGGATGCATGCGCCGGCCGATCTTGCGATTGCGAGCCAAACGAGGAGAGAGATATGGGAGCCTCCTCGTGCACCCGCTGGATTTGCATCTGTCCTTCCTAAGGAGGCGACCATCCGTTTTTTTACGCTCTCTAAATTTCTCAGAAGGAGAAGTCACTCTTTCGGAACGACGGCATTTCGCTGTGAGAGCCACCGCGCGAGGATAGACGATAGGCCGATGGGACGGGGCGGCGGAGGGGGCCGTGTGTGTGCGTGGGGAGGGGGAGGGGAAGAGCGAACGCGCTATTTTCTTCCCAATTAGTGACTTTCACTCGGGAGTGCAGTGGGACGATGCTCGGGCCGGGTATTCCGCTCGATAATTACACTCGAGGCGACGCTCGCCCGGCAGCAGTTTGCCAAGCCGATTTTCCTTTATCCGCCCACGCAGCCGATTCCGTCGCGTATATGCCTTCATCCCTTTCGCGCCGCCTTTTTAATTAAGGGACGCTATTGAGCGAAAGCGCCTCGATTTAGCCTCTTCTTTCTTTTTCTTTTTTTTTTTTTTTTTTTTTTTTTTTTTTTTTTTTTTTTTTATTTCATCACTTTATCGAGGGAAAAGCTCTGCTCCCGAATAACCCCACTCCTCCCGTTCCCTCCTTGCCTTTCAAAGGACTTAGAAAGTTAGGCGCCGCTTACTCGAACGAGTATTTGCCGGGAACGAATGATAATGAGGGAGATGGCGATCGGTCGTCCTTACCTTACTGACGATGACTTATGCCTCGCTATACAATGACAGAGAGTGAGAGAGAGAGAGTGAGAGAGAGTGAGAGAGAGAGATAGCCCCGGGATACGGGAAAATCCATAGGAATGGGCAATTACTTGCGGGATTCGTCGGCGGGGCCGAAAGCTTATTAATAATCTTGTCGATAACTCGGATCTCGTCGATCGACTTTTAACCACGTTAATATATTCCGGAGGAATTTAATTAAGACCGCGTGGCAATGGTGCATCGGCGGAATAAAGGTAAGAGATGGGCGGGATGACGGGATTGACGGGTTATTCGGGGGAGGAGCGGGGGAGGGGAGGGGGGCCGACGGCCCTAAAGTTGTTAAGCAAATTTGTAAAGACGAAATAAAAAGGAGGCTTTAGCCAGGAGCGAGTGACGTCATTTCAATATCAGCTTACAAGAATCGAGCCGGAATCGAGCCAGAATTGAGATTCTGGTTATTGGGGAGGTAAATAAATAATCCCGCGCACCACTATCTCGTGTACTTATCGCCGGGATCTCGAGCTTTTTATTATTGGCCGTGGTTTCGTAATGCGAAACCCCAAGTCCCGCGCCGTTCGGGATGCACATTTCGAGGAGCCTCGTCTTTTCGGCTTTCGTCTACTCAGCGATGGGTTGGCGGGAAACGCCGGAAGTAGGAAGCGTAGCAGCACCGAGGAAAGACTGTACAGACAAATATTCAGCGATGCGCCCTACGGTTCGACGCTCCAGGACTCACAACAACCATTATAAGGATATTATTACTATTTATTATTCTTGTTATTTATTGTTATCTATTGTTATCTATTGTTATTATTATTTATTGTTATTATTGTTATTATTTATTGTTATTATTTATTGTTATTATTTATTGTTATTATTTATTATTAATATAATCATTATTGTTATTGATAAAAGCGGAAAGGGGGAGGAAGGTCGTTTAGTAGCGACTGGCGAGAAAGCTGACGACGGGTCGGGCAGGCAAGAGTCTCGTATCTGCCATTGAAATTCTGCTCACAAGGCTCGGGATGGCGAGGGTCCCAAACGGACAGGAGGACGACGGGAAAAAGCGAGAAAAAAGTCGCGCGAGTAGATCCGAAAGATCCGCAGCGGCGGCGCGACCAGTTCGGATAAGGCGTAGCGGTCGACGTAAGGGTGGGGTGGTGAGGGGGTCACGGGGGGTGAGAGTAAGGGTATGGGGACGACGCGACTCGAAACATTATTAATATCGCGTATATACCGTGAGCCCGGGGACACCCAAAAGAGCCAAAAAAGCCGGTGTTCCGTGGTAGAAGGGGGCAGGGTGGGAGCGGGAGCGGGAGCGGGAGCAGGAGCGAGAGCAGGAGCGGGAGCTTGAACGCTGACGCACGAAGGTGAGTACTCGTTATCATCGCGAGTACTCTTTTTTCTCTCTCCTCTTTGGCCTCTGCATCCTCCGCTTCCTCGGCTTCTTCCCTTGGCCAGATCCCGGCCGTTCGCATCAACTTGAGCCTTCCCCCGTCTTCCTGTAGCTTTCCAGCTCTCCCATCCCCTTTAGCGCTCGCCGACATCATCGTCGCCGTCGTCGCCGTAGTCGCCGTCGTTGTCGTCTCTGTTGTCCTCCTCATATTCTGTCTCTGCTTCCTCTCCTTCTTCTTCTTCTTCTTCTTCTTCTTCTTCGTCTTCTTCTTCTCCTTCGTAGTTCCTCATCTTCCACTCGGTCTCCAGCTCCTACTCCCCCGCCCCATGCTTCGTCTCCGCGATGATACCCCACGGCATCCCCCCGTCAACTACCACCCGACCTCCACCCGGTCTCCACCCGGCCACCACCCAGCCGCACTACCCAACCTTCCTCTCGCAAAGCGTATCTCGGCCCCCGACCACCCTCGTCCATCGTCGCTGCTGCGAGAGTGTGAGTGCGCGCATTCTTGCCCGACGATTTTATCCTCCGGAAATTTCTCGCCGCGGTGAAGGAGGAGGAGGAGGAGGAGGAGGAGGACGACGACGGCGAGGAGGATAAGGGGGTGGAGAGGGGGGGGACGCGCCGACGGACTCGCTACGAAGAAACGAATTCCCCTGCGAGCGAACTCGCATTTACGCGCGCCTCGGAGATTGGCCCCGGAGAAGAGGTATATCTTCCGTTTTCCGCTCCGTGCCGCCCGTCCTCTCCGGCCCGTCTTACCGTCTTCTCCCGGCGTTCCTTTCCCCTTGGCGCTCCACCCGCCCGTGCCGCGCAATCCGCAATTCGCTCGCTCGCTCGCTCGCTCGTTCGCTCGCTCATTTCACCGGAGCTGAATTACGCGACTCTTGGTTCCGAGAGCTTGGCTCTTTAGTCGCGAGGACCGATTCCTTCCTTCTTTCCCTCCTTTCCCCTACCCTCCCCACCCCAATCCCCTCCCCAATCCCCTCACCGTCATCACGCCCGCTCTCGCTCTTGCTTACTTACGCTCGGACGGCCAGAGACGCGCCAATTCAGCAGCGGAGGTTTTTTGCACGGACGTCGGGACGCGCGCTCCGCCGCGACATTACCGTGCCAAGGATACGCAAGAAATACTTTACGCGAGTCTTTCCTCCCGGGGCTGTAGCCGTTCCGCAGATGAAATTCGGCTAGCGACGGCCCTACCTCTCTCGTCCCCTCGGCACCTCCGCGAGGGAAGCTACCCCAATAACCTTTTTCGCATTCTCAGCCCGGAATAATTATCTCCACGACTCATCTTACGCTATTGACAAATTCCTCCCTCTCTCTCCCTCTCTCTCTCTCTCTCTCTCTCTCTCTCTCACTCTGTCTCTCTCTCTCGAAATTGTCGTTCAAGAGCTCTCCCCATAGCGAATGATTAAAACGCTTCGGGTACGCGAATGGCCCCGCGTGGTGGCTAGATCTTATAATACTCGGGCTTGCGTAAATACGTCAGAGGGGCGATGAGGAGGAGGAGCAGTAGTAGTAGTGGTAGTAGTAGTAGTAGTAGTAGTAGGAGGAGGAGGAGGAGGAGGAGGAGGAGGAGGATGAGGAGGAGGAGGATGAAAAGGAGGAGGAGGTTGTGCCAAGGGGCTGCTGCGACTTCCGCCGATGCCGCTCTTCGATTCAATTAAATTTGAGCTCTTTACGAAATGCATAAATTTCTTATGCAGCCCTCCCGAGTGTTTGCTTTAAATATAAATAAGCCCGCGGAGGTGATAAATCAAATCTTGGGAAGCCCGTTACCGCAGCCCCTCCCCAAACTTTTACTAATAATATTACGAAAAATCAATTAAACGCGGCATTTATTATTACTTTTTAATTATTTATTTTTCGTGGATCATCGGGGAATCGATCGACGGGGAAATCTCGGCCAGAGAGGCGAGGTCGCTTTATAACTCCGGACTCGAACATCAGATGGCGATAAGATTAATCTGCCTAACCCGGCACGTATTATCAATAACAACCGCGCAACGAGGATCCGTGGGAGCTCTCAGATATCGTTAGATACCCAGGCATTGTTCTAATATTATTTGAAAGCCGCTGCGGGCTCGGGGCGTACGATCCATAAAAGTGCACGAGAAAATTGGGTAGGACTTGATGAAAGGTGGTTGACTGACTGGCGATAAGACGTGATAATGGAAGGTCGGCTCGGGTATTGGATAAGAAGAGTTAAGAGTTGCGACTGGTTTTGCAAAACTACTAGGAATTCCGCGGCGTCGGGCGTATGTATGGGGAGCCACGGTTTTACGATATACCGAGAGCGCGATCGAGGGAAGGAAGGATCCAACAGATTGGAGTAAAATATTATGGAAAAGGAAGAATCGCAATACCGGGTTATAAAAAAATTCGGCTTTCCATTCTTCTCGGAGTATGAAAGATTTTACGAGTAATAAAATTTGCTTCTTTAAATCAGAAATCCGACGTCCTCGGGATTCTTCACCTCGATTTACGACTCGGCTGATAAAGTTGTCCAGGACGCGTACGGATCAGGGGCGGGGGAGAGGGTGGGGGTGCCCAACGGCGAGGCTTCCTGACGGACGAAGGCGACTCTGGCTCGCTGGAAAATATTTGTTTCCAGTGCGTTTATGGCGCACGGAGCGGGGAGTCTGCATTAGATCACCGGCCAGGGGCGGGGCGCGGGGCGGAGGGCCCGTTCGGAGGGAATGATGGAAAGGCGCAGACGGCTCTCGATCATTAAAAGCTCCGAGTGAGAAATGGCGCGAGACGTTGGACCGACGCGGAGATAAAAAAGGTCCGCTCGGAATGTATATAGGCGAGTGGGCGAGTGGGCGGGAGGGCGGGAGGACGGGGGAGGGTAAGACGTCGAGAGGGCGAGAGGGAGGGTCGGTAATCGGCGCTTAGGTCGATCAATTTATTCGGGCTGCGTTGATAAAAGGTGGATAAAGGGGACGACGACGTGGATGGGTTGGGACGGGACGGGACGGGACGGGACGGGACGGGGGGGGGGGGGGGGGGGGGGGGGGGGTGGGGGGGAGGCAGCGGTAGGCGGTAGAGGTCGTGGATGGGGGAGGGGAGGTAGGAGGATTGATGCTCGAGTTGAGATTCCAATTAATTCAAAATATTTGCTAGGAGAGGCGCTCGGCTCGGACCCATTAAATCGGCCCCGATAAATCAACGGAGCCCTGGTCGCGCATGCAATTTGAGGAGCTCGAGGAGACGGAGGAGGCCCCGGGTATGTTTCCCTAAAATTCCAATGATTCGAAGGCGAGGAACCGCTCCTTAGAAGCCGGGGCAAGTGCAGAAGCTGGAGCGGCGGAACGGGGGGGGGCTCGGGGGTTATTGGAGGACTCGGGTGCGCGGCCGTCAATTTTTACAGTAATACCCGAAATTATCGAGGGCGCGAGGCCCCTTCCTCGGGGCCGCGTTCGAAAAAAGAAGGAACGACGACCCGTGGAGAGATGTTCCCAAGGATCCGGGGCGGGAGGGGAGCGTGCACGTGCTCGAGGCCGCGCGAGAGGAAAAATCCCGCGTATAGGCACAGGAGACGGCGGAGACGGTGGAGACGCTGAGACGAAGGAGTGGGCAGCCGCCCCCTGTGCGTCCGGAGGCTTGCGTGCGCCGATTGTCGCTGAACATGCATAGCGCGATCCCGCCTCGAGGCTGCGCCCGCGTGCGCGCATTTCTGATGCGCGTATTAGTAATTAGGCTGTAGCGTGTCATTTTAAAGCCGTGGGGCGCCCGCGCGCAATCCTGCATTTTTTATTTTTCGTCTCTCGTGCACGTAACGCTTCCAGTCTCCTCTTCCTCCTCGTCCTCGTCCTCCTCCGCCACCATCTCCATCTCCCTCCGGGCCCGTAAATAATACTTGTGCGGGGTGATTCGGAGGCAGGGGGCAGAGAGTAGCGGCAGCGGCAGCGGTCGAGCCCGCTGGCGGCAATTAGAGGCCTCTCGGTATTCCTCGTAGCGGACTTACACCTTCGCTCTCTCTCTCTCTCCCTCTCCTGCTTTATCTCTCGCTCCTTCTCGATCTGTCGAGCGCACACAGGCACACGAGCCCTGGCAACACCGACGCTCGGCTAATTTGAGAATTACGCTCGCTCGGCTTTCCGTAAATTGCCAGAGAGAGAGAGAAAGAGAGAGAGAGGGGAGAGAGAGGGAGAGAGAGAGAGAGGGAGGGAGGATTCGTATTTTTCGGTAAGGATTGTGTACCTCGCTAGGTACGTCGCGAGGGCTTCCATCGACCGGGTGCAGCAGCGGCAGCGGCAGCAGCAGCAGCAACAGCAGCCGACCGTCCGAACGAACGAACGAACGAACGAACGAACGAACGACCGCGACCCTCTCCCCTCATAATTGGAAAGCAATTATGCGAGCTCGAACAGGGTTCCAGAGGACGTCCTCCTCCGCCTCTTTCCCGGGCGGAGGGTATTTAATATCGAGAGGTGGCCTCCGCTCTCGTCGGGCACTAAACCAGAATATTTACGTTCGTTTGCTTCTCTTTTATTTTCACGAGCGATACTCAATTTCCCCGATACCTACACATGTGCATTCCCCGCACGTACCTCGTGCATTGTGTATTAAAGCAAGTATGGGGCAGGGCGGCAGGGCGGCAGGGCGGCAGGGCAGCAGGGCAGCAGGGGCCGTTCGTTAGCGGTAGTAAAGTTTCAGGAGCGGCGAAAAAGCGGGCGCGTACGGGTCGATTAATTTTTCATCGTCGGGCAAAATAAGTCCGCTCTAGGTGGACTTGGTAAGGATCCGCTCTAAGGACGTTATATAAGGAAAGGCTCCGCTGGGAAGGATCGAGTCGGACAGGAGATATCCTGTGGCCTATCCGCTGGCCGGGAAGCCCATTGGAGCGCAGGGGTTCGGTGGTTTCTCTCCCCACCCCAGACACACCCCCGACCCCCTTTGCCCATGGGCTGGAGGAGATGAAAGGCACCTCGTTCGAGCATGAGCACGAGGCGTCGGTGGTAATAAGTTTAGCGTCGTCAGAGTGACTGGAGTGAGAGGCTGTATTGGTGGTGGGGGGGGGGTTGGAGGAGGGGACGTGGAAAAGTGTCACGTAAAGACGGGGCGGTCGTCGAATTTTAAAAAGCGCTGCGGAGCAAAAATTAATATTTGCCGACGGAGTGGGCGACGGGGGAGGGGCGGGGGGAAGGGTGGGGGGGAGCGAAGGGACGGGACGGAAGAAAGGGAGCCTCGGGAGACTTGCGACGGAGTTATTACAGCAGGCGGACCCGTGCCGCGGTAGCGAGTGTCAATCAAAGCGGGGAGGGACGCGAGCCCGGGCGACGCAGCTGACTTTGACTCGTGGCGAATGAGCCAGGGTCCGACGTCTGTACGGGTCCCCCCTCCACGCTCCCCCGTCCCGTCCCCCCGCCCTACCGCTAACAGTCGCGCGAGCCGATCGAACGCGCGTAATATCGAGGGAGGGAGACACGAGCGCCATCCCCGAGGCTCCGAGACTACACGTAACGGCCGCGTATCTTCTACCTGGGCGTAGGTGAGCGCGAGGTAGGCCCTCTCGGGGCTTGGCGGGGCAGAGGAGTGCCGAGTCCTCTCGAAAAATAAAGGCGGCGGGGCAAGGAAGCCCAGACCGAGTAGATGGCCCTCGCACAAAAGCCCAGCTCGTGAATTTATCACTGCCTGGAATTTCCAGCTGCATCCCTGCCCAAAGACTGAGAGTGAGAGAGCGAGGGGGGGGGGAGTTTTTATTTTTCGCGCGCCGCTCCCTCCATCGACCCTCTTCGCACATTGTAAACAACTCCGACGAAGGCACCTGAAAAATTGCCCGATTCGAGGCCCGATTACGTTTTCTTATACGACAAGTTAAAAATCGCTTTAGCGGCCACCCTTTTACACGGCTGGCGTTGCCAGTGGCGCGGCGACGGAGACGGGAAGCGGGCGAGCGGGTGAGCGGGTGAGCGGGGAACGGAGCGTCTTTGTTGCTCCGTATGTTTTGTTGTCAGCTCCCCTGGAACGTCCTCCTCCGTTGTCCTCCGTTGTCCTCCCTTGTCCTCCGTTGTCCTCCCTTGTCCCCCCTTGTCCCCCTTGTCCTCCCTTGTCCTCCCTTGTCCTCCATTCCTTTTGCCTTCACCTCCTCCAGTCCCCTTCTCCCCCCATCCCCACCTCTCGACCTAGAGCGTTGAGGATTCGCGAATTGTAAAATAGGGCGACGATTTGGCCGCATTTGGCCGCATTTGGCCGCATTTGGCCGCTCTCTCCCGTGCATAACTACCATTTTTCAGAGGAATTATGAACTTCTTTATGGGTTCTTGAACGTGCTCCGGGCTTTTATAGAATCGGTCCTCTCCACCGTATTTCTGTATGACAAGCGTTTAGCTCTATATTCTTATTTTTTTTTTTTTTTTTTTTTTTTTTTTTTTTTGCTCCACCATTTCTATTTATAAAGATTATGTTCATATTTCCTTCTATTCCATACTCTCACATTGATCATTACCATTGTTGTATCCGGTAAGAATGCCCCGCAAAACTCTCTCTCTCTCTCTCTCTCTCTCTCTCTCTCTCTCTCGAAATGCAGCTTATAAATAATGGCCCCATACTCAAATTATAATATTTATAGATTCCCTAACCTTTATTTTTACGCGCACTATCGGTATATTTAGAAATTACCAAGTCAAGCATTATAAACTTATCTCTTCTTATAAGAGCTAAGCATTCATTTACCTTATTACCCTTCTTTTTTTTTTTTCTTCCTCGCGATATTCATTTTCTGCTTCTTTTTTATAAATATAATTATACGGCTGACGTGCTTCGTTAACCGTTTTTCATACTACGAAAGACGTAACACACCTTCACGCGTGTACTGCGTACAACATACGCAATCAATTACGATACTGACGTTTCAAAATTATCATAACGAGTTGGAAATACTTTCTTATGGTAATTAGAGAGCAAGACGTCTTTTTAATTGAAACTTTACAAAGGGGAAATAAAATATGGTTGTCCATTCGTTACGCAGCATATTATTTCAATGTTTTATATCTAATGAAATTCAAATTAAAGTCATCGGCTAAATAATAATCGGTAAAATGTCAATTAATTAATTGTCGGGCATCCGATTGAACTTTATTACATAGTAATTTGAAATCGTATACGTAGGGAGTATGCGCACGGATTCATTGGCTATAGGTATTCTTAGATTATAGGATAGTTGTCCCATATGGGGGGGGGGCGGCCAAAGTGAATTTTAATTTAATAAAAGTATACCTTAGAAAATTTATAGGCCATTACTCGTGTTGCCTTTCATTAGGAATGCAACGAGACATTTCCCCTTTCTTTAGAAACGTAGGTAAGGAGTAAAATTTCACGACCCGACGAGCCGTTACGTAGCCGAGAGTACGGAATTATCGATTATCTGCGTGTAAGGCAACGCGTTATCGTCTCCAACTGATAAAGGCTAATTAAATGAAAACAATGTATATTCATAACGTTTCCCTCGGTCGAATTAGTTCCATCTTCAATCCAGTCGGAAGCGCCTGCTCGCCGCACACTTGTAGGTGTCAGCCGCCCAGCCTATCCGGCAGACGGGGTGACGGGGGAGACGGGGTGACGGGGGAGACGGGGGAGACGGGGTGACGGGAGGTAAGAAGTGCATTTTACGCTGCTGGCGAGATTTCGTAACGTGAATTCGGCCAAAGGGTTGAGTAACGCCTGGCTAAAGAGTACCGAGGCCACTTATATTGTCCCTCAAAGACAAAGCTGTAGATCCTCCTTATCCCTTAGCCTTAGTGGGAAGGAAGGCCCGCAACTGTAATTTGCCTCTTGCAAGTCTCGCGCGTATTTATCGAGCCCCGGCACTAATCCTATTATTATTAGCATTAACTCGGCGCACGCAGCCCTCGAACGGCCAGGGTGAGTCTCGTCCCGCGAGCCTCGCCCTCCTCCCAAAGCTCCATAAAACAATCATTGCTTTTAAATGAAGATCCATTATTTAAAATTATAAAGCGGCCTCGGGAAACCGGGGAAAATTTTCAGCCTATTAACCTACCTCGGGCTGAAATTTTATAATTCAAATGGAATAATAATTTCTCTCTGGAAAATCGATATTCCCCCGCCCCTACCGACCACCCCACTTTTTCTCCCACCTCTCCCCCATACAGAGAGACTTTCCGGGACGCGGATTTATATATATATATATATAACGAAATTCACGTAATTACGCAACGGCATTGACGGTGTGATTTTTCCCAACGACAGTCGGAAAAACTATTATAATAGCAGCGATAATCTCTTGCCTGCTTTTTCATACGCTCGTCCTTATCTGGGCGAATCATCGCTTCAACTTATTTCACAACGAGATGTCATTGTCCCTTGGTTGACACATCGACACTGGGATAATTTGAGCATTCGGTCAGGTTATTGTGGAGAATCGAATGCTTTTACAAAGATGAATCTCACGATTAATGGGATTTAATGTTTTTCATCCACTTTCGCTATATTATTTATTCTTTTCATTTGAAGAATAATAACAATTATAACAAGCGCGACTGTTTGATAGATCGCGCATAGATCAGTAAACGATAACGATTTCTCAGAACGCCTTTATTTTTAATATTAAATATTTGTATGCACGTTTACTTTGTGTTTACTGGGCAGTGAAAAATTAAGTGGACCCCGTTAATCCAATGATCCAATGATCGTGGCCAGAAAAGCTGAGCTTATGAAAATCACAAATCAATTTAGAATTTATAACGTGAAATTATATCGCGATTAGCAATTAAAATACAAGACAATAATGCGCCTCTAATAATTGTTAACTCGTTCGCAGCTTCGGAAAATTATACTCAATAATAAATGTTGAAGCCTTTTAATGAGCGAATTTCACTTATTTGTAGCCATTATAATATTTTCGTGCTTTATTATTCCATTACTCGTAGCGATAATAATAATAATAATAATAATAACAACAACAACAACAACAATAATAATAATAATAATAATAACAAAAACAAAAAAAAAACAAAAAAAATAAAAGCAAAAACAACAAAAACAACAACAATGTAATAATAATAATAATAATAATAATAATAATTTTCAGGGGTATTTAAGCGTTCGATAAATAAGTGATACAAAAACAAACAAACCGAAAAAAATAAGGAATGAAAGAAAAACTTGTTCGCCGACGTAACGAATAACAAAAGAAAATAAATAAAAAAAAAAAAAAAAAAAAAAAGAAAGAAAGAAAGAAAAGGAAAAAAAAGTAATTGATACTTAAGTGTGTAATATAATGAGGTAACGATTGCGCATTAGCATATGAAATATCCGTAAAGGGTGTAATATATCTGGCTGTTGGTATTTCTATTTATACACTGTAACGTAATAAAGAATATTTTAAAGTTATTTTAGTAAGTAGTTATGAGTGGTGATTCATAAAGACGAGAACTAAACGGTGCAATATACAAGATACATTCCAAACAAATACACGATGTACTTTTTTAGAGTGCCACTCGCTCCATTACTAATACTACTACTACTACTACCACTACTGCTACTACTACTACTACTCCTACTACTACTAGCACTACTGCTTTACTGCTTTACTACTTTACTACTACCACTACTACTACCACTACTACCACCACTACTACTACTGTAGTTATTATTATTATTATTATTACTATCATTATTATGATAATTATTATTATCGCTATTATTATTGTTATTGTTTTTTATTGTTATTATATCTCTACGTATAGCTTTTATTGGGCAATAATGGGCTTTCATTGGGAATACGGACTATGCCACGAATTATTGGATCGATAATAGAAAAAGATAAAGGGCTCCGTGTTTTTTGTCATTTTTTGCTTTAATAGAGAGGAGGGGCGCCTCGTTAGCGCGTACTCTGTGCTCCTTGGAAGCACGTGTCGTGGTCGGCTTGTAATTTCCGTCACGTTATAATGGGCTCGAAATCTCGACGAGTCCATCTCGTCCGGGCGAGCGTTTACACAAAATAATATGTATTTCGTATCGATTAAGGCGCCGGAGAGCGGAAAACTCATGAAATCGGCATGTTGTGGTGAAACAGCTGCCGTCGGCTTACGAAACGCCTAATCTCTCGACTCCGCCCCTCCGCCCCGCTTTCCTGGCCACGGCCGTTACTGGGGCCCCTCGCTCGCGCTATCTCTTCCATCACGAGTTTCCTAAACCGAAACCTAACCTTCCCCTCCGTCCCATCCCATCCCTCCCTCCGTCCCATCCCATCCCTCCCTCCCGCCCCTCCCTCCCTGCCACCCTCTCTCTCTCTCACCACTCTCACCACTCTCACCACTCTCACTCACTACCGATCGCACGCGTATACGCACAGCGGCGATTAGCGCACTGTTATCGATATTCTTCATTAGTTATTGATCCGAGAATGGTAAAGGGGGGCCAGGCAACCCTTTAAATTACTAAGGGTGCTGCTCGAAGCTTTTGAAATTTACCGAGAGAAACTTAATGACGTTCGACTTCCGTAAGATTTGCTCTACGGGGATAAATAATGGATCCCGGCAGTATCGATTAAAGCAGAGCGCCGTGACATTATGTCCGGTCCCAGGATGGGTATCCCGCCTGCAATCCCTATAAATAAGTAGCGCTCGATGCCGCGTTTATAATTTATGTCCGAGGAGTGACCGAAAGCTCTATAAATAAGTCATAGGAATGTATTAGATCGAAATTGAGGCAGAGTCGGTGGTCGCAAGTCGAGTAACGCCGAGCGGCACCCAATAATACGTGGCCACGGGCATCTATCTCGTCGTTTCATCGAAATGTTCTTTACCCGCGCAGCTACACGTACTTGAGATCTCTGAGCCCCCGCCCCATTCCCCGCCCCACCCGCCGCGGCCCATGTGAGCTTCCTATGGCTTTTATTTCGACGAGCCTCGGTCTATTCACGCACGTATGCACGGGCACGACGGATGCGTAGACGTAAGCTCGCGAGCTCGAGGCGCGTCACGTCGGGATCGGCTGCACATGCGAGCCGCGGCCCTCGTCGGGTCTCCTTAACTTCCTCCCCGCCGCGTCACTTCCCTTCCCAGCGACGCCCTGTCGCTCACTCGTTCTCCCTATCTGTCTGTCGCGTCACTCGTTCCGCCCCAATACGGACCCAATACCCTCGGTCCTGCTCCCGACCACCGCTCCCGACCGCTCTCTCGTTCTCTCTCTCTCTCTCTCTCTCTCTCTCTCTCTCTCTCTCTCTCTGTCTCTGCCGCCACCGCCACCGCCACCGTCGCCGCCACCGCCACCGCCACCGCCGCCGCCGCCGCTATCCGCACACCTCGTGCAGATATATACGTGCGGCGGTGTCGGACCGGTGAGCCGGTGAGCCGCAGCCGTGAAGGGGAACGGGAGAACGGGAAGAACGCGCGCAGAGCACCGTTGCCGGCTGCAAAGCGACGCATCCTGCATATATATATATATATATATATATACACGTAGTAACGCAGCGCGGCGTCGCTGAGTAAATGGGAGACAATGACACGGAGCGGTCGGCGGAGCGGTCGGCGGAGCGAGCGACCGCGGGGCACGGAGGTTGTCGGCGGGGAAGGGGAGAGAAAGTGGGAGAGGTAAGAGCGAAAGCCCCGAATCGAGCGAAACTTTGGTGCGTAGGGACTGCGGTGCGATGAGCAGCCGCTGTGATCTAACGTTCCGGTCCGCTCTCACTCTCCTAGAGATAGTTGCGCGACGAGGCGGCGAGGGGTCAGAGGGGGAGTTTGCAGAGCCGACTCTTAGCCTCCTTTGAGAATTGCCGAGGCCGCGGCCTTCCCCCTCCTCGCTCCCCATACCGCCCTGCCCATTCCTCATCAGCCCGTACCTGCGGGACTGTCGAGCCCGACGCGCTTTACCGTTGTTTTTTCGTCGGCCCCTCGTCGGACGGGCGCCTCTCCCTCGGGCATTCCACCACGGGTTTCCCGGGGCCCCTGGGCCCTTTGTCCACCTCTTGCCCCGCCGTTTTCTACGCGAGCCGACGACCTCCCTCCCGCCGGACTCGACTGTCCCGCCCCGCGCCCCTCGCACCGGCTCAAACATTGTCCGACTGGCTTTTCCGCGAAGGCCGCATTCCTCGGGAGGCCCTCCCTTCTTCACCCCACCCGTAAGTCGGGCCCCGAAATTGCGGGCTGACGAAAGGTCCGCGGCCCCCCGAGCACCAGCCAATGGCTCCGGGAGACAGGCTCCGTCACCCGATAGCCACCCGATAATGGTGACGCATACCCACCGGCTTACGTTTTCCCTCTCTCTCTCTCTCTCTCTCTCTCTCTCTCTCTCTCTCTCTCTTTTCTTTTTTTTTCTCTCTACTCCTCACCTTCTTTGCTCGGCTGCCTATACACTTTGGCGGGCATCGATCTTTCTCGCCCCGGTCCCGCAGATATCATGCCCCGGGCATTCATTTCGGAAAAGCGTCCCCGTGACGCGCTGGGCACGAAAAGCCTCTCATTTCCAATAGCTCACGGATGCTTGTCACCTGTCCAGATCCGTTTGAGCCGCTCCGGCCAGGCCCCCCTCTTCCTTTCATCTCGCGATTTAATCGATGCCCCCCCCTCCCCTCTGCCCAACTCCTTCTTTTTTTGTGTCTTCGAAGCTGCCCGAGGGAGGCGGGGTATGGGGTATGGGGGTAGGGGGAAGAGGGTTCAATGAGCCGAGTAAGTGCACCGGCCGCGGATCGATATTTCATCCCGGAGGAGCTTTAAAGCCCTGGGACCCGCATTGGCTTGAGAGCCAGCTACGCGCTAAGAAATGGCTAAAATCGGTAAAAAACACTCAAACGTGTTTGTCCGCTTGACTCATAAAGTCTAATCCTCCTGTAACTCAAGGTGAAATAATTAATTTTACTACGGTCCCGAGCCTTACAAGCCCGCTCGCACGCCCAGCTCATTCGATATTCATTTCAACAAAAACAAACTCTGCATCCGTTCGCCATTTATTTCCTGATTTATTCAAATCTTGACTCTCGTCTCTCTCTCTCTCTCTCTCTCTCTCTCTCTCTCGTCTCTCACTCTCTCTCTCTCTCCACTCCCCCACTCGAAGAAATTAAACGACGTCATTGGCACGAAACGACGAGTTGGCTTTTAAAAGCAATTACTCGCCAGAGTCCCGCGTCTCATAAATATCCCGTTAAAAACTGACTGCTATGACCGTCGCAAGTAATATATAAATAAATCTTAATGAGCTTGGAAAAGGGCGAAAAGCTGAGAATCGGGCTGGGCCTGCCGCGAAACGGCATTTAGCGCGTGGAGGGCCATCACAAATTGACACATGACGTTTCGGTCGAATGAATCTTAGGTCAAGTTGGCCAAGTCTCAACAAAGTCCTTTCGTCAACGTGAATTGTATGAAATCAGTCTCTCCCACCGCCTCCCGCCCCTTAACCCCACCCCTGCACACTCCGCCGCCCCGGCAACTGACTGACCGAGTGCGCACTTGAAAGGGAAATAAGAAATAAGAAAGAAGAGAAGCAATAAAAGGAGGGAAAAAAAAAAAAAAAAAAAAATGAAGGGGAGGAAAATAAAGAAAGTCGCTTACACAAAGCGATCATGCGTAAATTTACGATTGAGCGCTACAATGCCCGCTGGGTTTTCACTTTCAAAATAAATCTATTTTCGGTGTATTTGTGTACGCGCGGCTTTTAAACGAAGCGGGGGCCAACGCCGGATCTCGAGAACGTCCAAGTGAATCTCTTTGTCGTTTATGCAAACTCCACTCGCCATTATTGGCTCTAAATGAGTCAGAAAGAGGAGAGCGCCGGCTCTGTAGCCCGAGCGTGTGTCAATGTAAATGCGTGGAGACCTGCCGGTCCTTGCGGCGCGATCCCCCTCTGTCCGCGGCTCGGGGGGGGGGGAGTAGGAGGAAGGTGGATGAGGAGAGGAGGATGACGAGGATTTGCGTGGATTACGAAACGTAAGAAAGACGAATGCCGGGAGGTTCGTCAGGGCGTAAAGCGCAGCGTCGGTGTCGTCAGGGGGGCGTCGGTCGGTGGACGGGAGGGATTCCGAAATTAATGAAAAAGTCCGAGATGTGGGGGGGGGGAGGCGGCGCTCGTCGCCGCTCGAATAAGTCGATATCCGAGGCGGCGGGATACTCTTGCTGATTAGCAGCCGCGCATCGAGCCGCTACTGCTCGAGCACCGCTCTCCTCTTTCCGTCCCGTGTCTCGATCGATAATGAAGCGATGAAAACGAGTCGCTGAGCGAGCGAACGTCGGGCTCGGGGAGGGGGCGAACCGGGTGGCTGCTGAGCGGCAAGGGGCGAGGGCCGCCTGGAAGATTAAAAAAAGAGAGAAAGAAGTTAAATAAGATAAAGGAACGAGGAAGATCATGATGACGATGACGATGCGAGAGGGAGAGAGAGAGAGAGAGGGTGAGGACGGGGGCAAGCGGCGCGGAGGAGAACAGTCGTTTCCCGTTGAATATCCCGCGGAGCGAAGGACCGGTGCGAGGTCACGCAAAATCGACAACTTATTTCCCTCGGCACGTCGACGAGCGGCAGACGTGGAGAGATGAGAACTCGAGAGAGAGAGAGAGAGAGAGAGAGAGAGAGAGAGAGAGAGACAGAACTCCCTAGTATCCCATCCGCGGGGAAATTTTGGGCCCCGCGGCGGAAGGGTGGAGAAGACTCGCGCGCCCGTATCCGTCATTCTCCTTTTCCCTTTGTGCGCGTATACCTGGCCCCGAGCCCGAGGAGATCCGGGGTTCGTTTTACATACCTGCAGCAGCAGCAGCAGCAGCAGCAATAGCAGTAGCAACGACGGGGGCAGCCGCTACGTCGTCGCGAGGTAAAAACGAGTCCCCGGGAGACGCGAGAGCGATCGCGTTCTTTTTTCCCTCCCCTCGTCCTCCCTTTAGAGCCTGCCGAGGGGCTACGCTCTCGCGTCCTCTCTCCTTTGTCCTTTTTTCACGGCCGGTCTTTTTCTCCTCGACGACGGCCTTACCGGCCTGCAGGCGCCGAGTCGGCGAATCCTCGCAGCCTCATTGTGACTCGGGGGAGGTCCTTACGGGGAAGAGCGACGCGTCGTTTCAATTGACCCTCGCTATGGTTAAACGAGGAGGAGACTTTGTTGGACGGGGCTCGCGGGCTGCGCTCCTGGACTTCCATCGCTCCGCAGCTTTAAGAATAGACAGACAGACAGACAGACAGAGAGAGAGAGAGAGAGAGAGGCCGTCCTCCTATTTTCTTTATCGGCTTCCGACCTTTCTGTCCCCCTCCCCTGGAGTCCCTCCCTCACCCTTCGCCGGCTCATCGTCAGGACACCGTCTCTCAGCCAGCCAGCCAGCCAGCCTTCCAACCGTTCTCGTCTCCGGTTCCGTCGAGATGGCGTCTCCGCAACCTTGACGAGCCTCTCGGGGCATTTCCACGCATACCTGCGCCTCGACGGGGTCAAATTTTGACAGCCGAAAAATGCCAGCAGCTTACGAACAAACTTTTTTTAACGTCAATGCTGCCCAAAGGAATGACAACACCATTCGCTCCGTTCGAGATAACAAAAAGAGCCGTGGACTCTCCAGGGACAACGGCAGAAAGTGGAAGAGGACGTGAAGGAGCGGGGGGAGGGAGCGGGGGGGAGCATGGGGTGGGCCGACCGAGAGCCAAGGTTTCCACTCTATGCTAATTCGGCTAATCAATTTCGAGGGAACAGGGACGAAAGTCGAGTCAAGCTATACTACTACTGCGAATTCGCTCCTTAACGTTGAGAGTCTACACCCGTCCCCTCACCCCTCCCACATCCAACGCCAATGCTCGGATTCGCGGCTTCCTCCCGAAAAGTGATTAAGTCCATAAAGGATCTTAATAAAGCTCCTGCTGATCTCGGCTCCGGGACTATTGGCGCCGGGACATTAGGCACCCGGGCCGATAAAAACGTGAACGGCCATCCTCGAGGACGAGCGCGCGCGCGCGCGCGCCAATTAAACGTACGCGGAGCTACGTGAGGTTAGCTAAGGTCGGCCTCCCCGGGCGCGGTCCTGGCACACAATGACTAGGAGGAGGCGTAACGAGCCGGGTCGTTACCTTCGTCCTTATTCGGTTTATTGCCGCCCGTGGTTCGCTCACTCCTTCGGCGGATCGCCACTCAATTACAGCAAGAAGTCGAAACGAATTCATCCCTGCCTAACTAATATGACAAATGGGCCCCTCGACTCCGCCGTTGATATAACGAAGGAGACAAAAGCCCGAGGAGAGCGAGCGAGCGACCGGGAACGAATATTTTTCTCGCCGCCTCTAAGCCTCTCTCGCGGGTCGGCCGAAAAAAGCGGCAAGGCATTAAGCCGCAAAGAAAGAAAACCGAAGAGAAAGAATTGATGGCCGCGGGGCGGGTGGGCCGTGTGGGGGGGGGCAGAGGGGCGAGGAGAAGGAATAATAAAGGCCCGGATCGGCAAAGAGTTGACCGAACCGAGAAAGCGCACACGCGTCTACTTAACCTTGGCGCTTTGAGGAAACGGGTGCCGGTGATGGGGTTATCGGGGATGGGGCCCTTGTGCTGGAGGAGGGTCGGAGCAGTAAGACGAGGAGGAGGAAGGAACGAACGAAGGGAAAAGGAAGCAACAGAGGAGGGCTCCGCACCGACAATTTTAATCGCTCAGCGCACGACAACAGCGCGTGTAAGGAGTTGCCTCCTTCCCGTTCGCCGTAGCCACGGCCACCGCCTCACGGACGGCCAGCTCCTGTACCCCATTCCCATCCTATCCCTACCCCTCCCGTTAAGCTCGCCGCCCTTTTGGCTCTCGCGTGCGAGGGCCGCGTCAGAAGGCGCGCGCGGCAGCACGCATTTTTCGCGCACAGCTGCGCGACGCCGCGCCTCTCTCAAAAGAGAATCCTGCCGTCCCGCGCCTCTCCTCCTCGCCGGAACGAGAAACCGACGAAGACGCTATATGGGGCCGTTACAGCGTCGATAGGCCCCGGACGCCTTATACGCATGCGACGACTATACACGGCCAACTTATTTCGGCGAACGAGTGACCCGAGTATCAATTATTCACGACAAATTGCATTAAAGGGGCTTACACGTGCGCCTCGGGTATTATTGATCGTACGGGGGAGCCCTCCGACGTCGGCTGCATCCGACGCTGCCGCCGCCGCCGCCGCCGCCGCCACCACCTTCACAGCCACCGTCACTACAGCCACCACCGCCATAGCCACCGCCGCCACCGCCATAGCCACCGCCACCGCCAACGTCGCTGGCAATGTCGCCCCGCTACCGTCACTGTCGCGTACACAAGGATTAAAATCAACCGGGCCACAATGCATGTTAATGCACATCAAAGCACGTTACCTAAATCATGCCCTGCGGGCACGTTCGGCGCTCGCTTTCTATTCTCGTACTGCTCGAGATATCTTTTCGAAATCTTTGTTTGACCTATATCCTTCAGCCGCGTCTTTATATCCTCTCTCGACTCCGCGGAGTTTCGTAATACGTCGCACGGGGCGGCGGGATAGATGGCCGGGGTGGACGGGCGCCACCGACGGATTGATAAAGAGAGCCAGGGGGGAGGGGATCGAGGAGATATAAGCGAGGGAATAAGCGAGGCGAGCGAGTCCCGATTCCGATCTGCTTGACAACTGACTAGCCTCCCTTACCTACCCGCCTTTGTATCCATCCTCTCACGAAGCGTCCAGTAATTGTTCACTACGTTATTGCCAATGCAGACATTCGATGGTGTTGGTGAGGAGGGGCGGACGCGAATGAAAGGCTGGCTAAGGGAGGAGTTTTAATAACGCTAACCGGGACAATGGATAACAATGGCAATAGAATTTCGCGCTCTATACATTTTCCGATTATATTATTTTATAACTTTTTTCCACCCCCTCTCTCCGTCTCTCCGTCTCTCTTTACGCAAGTGATGAATTGATGGAACGGTGAAGCAAGTGGATCGAGCAAGTGGCCGATTGACGGAGAATAAGCATCGTCTGCTAGTAGTTAGACCGGTAGACGGGCTAATAATGTACGGGGCCCTCGCGTGTGCGTGCTCGCGTGTGCGTCGACGATGCGTACGCGTGCAGGACGCGAGCAGCCATTCGCAGAACGTTTTCAGGGCCGCCGTTGTTGCTCCAATAACATTCTGAATTCCAATAAAAAACTAACGGCCGAACGTGATCCCAATGGACACCGGATTCCTTATTTCCAATCCTCTGTGGATGCACGGCGCATAGTCACCAGCCTTGTACTACGCGTACACGCGGACCCATTGACATTAATATGAGAAAATGAATGCCCGAGCGCCAAATTACGAGAAGTCGGCTGGTCATTGGAGTCGCTCCCCTGTTTAGCCCCTTCAATTGGCTAAGGTGCGCGTTATTTAAGCGGACCTTATCCCGTAATTAACGTATAAGCCTCCTTATTCCGTTAAAACTAAAACTATACTTCGGCAGGCAGGGAGTAGTAGACCTGGCTGCACAACAATATTATTCATGCTAAGCTTTCGTACTTTATCTGCAATCTCTTATTTTTCACCCCTCGGCCCATCCCCGCCCGATTTTAATCGACGGAACGCAAAGGGACGCAAAAAGGTCAACGAGTGCCTTAGTAAGAATATGTATATTTCAAAAACTTGAACAGCACTTGTACCGATGTGCGCGCGTGTGTATCTTTATATAAATATATATGTACATTATATATATATGTATGTATGCATGTATGTATTTGAGCTAGATCCAGGGAGCTTAGTACATAATGAAATACTTGTTGCATCGGTCTAGTATTATAGCATCGCTAATAAAATTGTTCAGATACACGGAATGATAAGTTTTAAATGGAGACCATTTATTTCGCCATTTAAAATACATTCCGCATTATCAATTAATCTGCAAGGGTATATGCACCTATGCATGTACCTACATTGGTATTCATGCTTACATGGGAATGTGCTCGCTTAATGCTTTCTATTTGTATTGGTTACTTGAATTCTTGATGAACGAGGATACACGGCGGCGTTT